>CAUYRH010015293.1:0-48370 GCA_963574655.1 Perodicticus potto | reverse complement strand
AGAAACCCAAACAGCTCACAGGCAAGACCTTTCCAGCCTGCAGTCCCACTGTTGCCCCACCCACAGCCGCCAACAGGATCAGACCGAAAGAACAGACGCAACCACTTGCCCAGTCTCTGCCGCTTTTGCCTTCCTCAGGGTATCCAGAAGCCTCACGCTGTCTCCCTGTGTCCCCAAGGGGAAGTTCCTGGGTAGATCCCACCTGTCAGAGATGCCTGAAGTCCTCTCTCCCCAGTCTCACTGTGCCCAGCCGCAAGGAAGCTCAGGAATGGAATTCTTATCTACAGCTAGAACATCCTACTTTTGCAAATTTTATAAAAAACTGTATGATCCTTTGAGTCCAACAGCAGGACCCATCCACTGGCCTTGGAAGGGCCCCTTCAAGAGCCCTTTCAAGAGGCCTAAAGTTCATTAACATTTTGGTGAATAGACCCCTGTGTTCTAACACTACATTTTAGAAAAAAGTGAGTTAAGGAAGCTCGATGCTGTATCCTTTGGGCAAATGGGACAGCCATAACAAAGGCACGTTTGTAGTTTTTGAGAAAGAATTGCAAATTACTGTGAAGGGTGACAGATATTAAAAAACCAATTAGTGTGATGACAGTCATAATGAAAATTCTCAATGTAATACATGGAATGGAAATCTACACATCTTTTCTTAAAAAATATAGTTACGTTAGATAGCATTGAATACTTTTAAATCAATTTAATTCATTTATAACTCATTCATTTTCAGTGCAATCTCTTTTCAAAAATATAAAGACTTCAAAGAAATGATTTACACTACTATTAAAAATATAAGTATCAGCTTAAGTCTTACATGGCCAGTTTTCAGAGTCTTTTTTTTTTTAAAGGAAGTATATATGCTTCTTAATTCCTTCCTAAGTAACTTTGAAGATGATTTCAGTTAATTGTTTAATAAGGGTTTTAAATGCCTCTCAAGGATACTTGTCTTTTCTGTAGTTTCTTTAATTGACATGTAACTCATTACTAAAAATATTTCTAATTCCAAGGCTACTATATATTCATGAAGTTATTTTTTTTTTGTACAGGAGGATTGGTGAAAAATAGAATCAGTGAATTACAGGTTAGGAATAGACCTGTAGTGTTCATTAACAATACTATTCTGCTTTTAATCATATTTTGCACAATTCCATATAAATTTCCATTAATTTTAACAACCTGTAAAGAGAAAGTGGAGTCCATTTCTTTTCTTATTTCCTTTATTGCCTTTTATTCTACTCCTCCTATGTGCCAGTAACTATGGTTATCAAAAGTGAACAGAGCCCTACAAGTTTATCAACTCATTATAAGCAGGCCTACATTTTATTCACGATTGTACTCCTTGAGTCTAGCACAGGGTCTGTTATTCAGACATACATTGTATGTGTTTTTGGAGGGTGATGAAGCTGGTTCGTAGTAGAATCTGGTTGCAGAATTCCACTTGGAATAGAGACTGTTTTTGTTACGTGAAATGCCTCAGAGGCCAACGGTGGCAGTGGGTTGGTAGTTCTAAGCCTAGAGCCAGGGGGAAGCCAAAGAGCCACACAGAACACAGTATTCTCTGTTCAAAGTGAGCACAAATTTTTGCTTGTGTGTTGGTGGAACAAGGAGTCAGTCTGCTTGTTGCCCAAGCCAATCAACTGAGACGTGGATGTGAGAGTCACAGTTTCACTCTTATTTACAGAAAAGCCAGCAATTACGGAGAGCAACAGGGGTATCTCCCCTAAAGAACTGCTCTTCCCTTCTTTCCCTTTGTTACCTTTTATTCTCACCGTTAAAGTAAACATAAGCAAGGTTATTACCCATCAAACTGATTCCTCCTCACAGGTTACAAAGTTATATATATCTTCCTATCTTAAAGTGATTATATCTACAAAGCATTTTTATTCTAAATTAATGGTTCATTGACACTTAACTGGGGGCACAGAGGGCCCCAGATGTTTGACCAGTACCATGGAGTCCAGTTTCCCAACCTATCTATGACAGTAGGTTGGAAGGGAATAAATAATGTCCAGATGTGGGCACACAGGCTCACTGGGCCTTGTTAGGGCCTGTCCAACAGCACACTGAGCAGAATGGCCATTGAGATTAACAGTCGCTGGCAACAGGTGAAGGTGCTTAGGGAGGAGAAAGAATGGAACTAAGGAAGGGATGACATCCCTAAAGTAAAGGAGGAGGCTGGCCTGACTTGAAGAGATGACTAGTAGAATTTCCACCAAGGTGGTGGGAATGGTCCAGGTAATACTGGAATTTTGTCTTCAAGAGTTCTTGGTCTTGGTGATTCGAAGAATGAATCCATGGACCACAGATCAGTGGTAAGACAGGATTTATTTACAGGAAAAAGAATACACAGTAACACCAAGCTCCTGACAGAGACAACCCAGGTGGGAGAAAGAGCTCTTGCTCCCTCTGTCTGTGTCTCCCTGGCTCTCTGCTCAGGGATATATATAGTCGCCTGTGGTTATTTAGCTAGAACTCAATTGTTACATTTAGCAGGCGAGGGTCCTCTAAAGTTATATTCAGCGGAAACTCAGTTGTTATATTTATTTATTTATTTATTTATTTATAGAGACAGAGTCTCACTCTCTCGCCCTCCGTAGAGTGCTGTGGAGTCACAGCTCACAGCAACCTCCACCTCTTAGGCTTGAGCGATTCTCTTGCCTCAGCCTCCCAGGTAGCTGGGATTACAGGCGCCCACCACAACGCCCAGCTGATTTTGATGCAGTTCGGCCGGGGCTGGGTTTGAACCTGCCACCCTCGGTATATGGGGCTGGCGCCCTACTCGCTGAGCCACAGGCGCCGTCCCAGTTGTTATATTTAGAGGCATAGGGCAGGAACTCAGTTAATGAAGGGCTAAAATCCCTTTCATTCAGGCCTATGAAACTTACATGAAATTGACCAGGCCTAGAAAAGGTGGGGTTCCCCCAGAGGAAGTGCAAGGGAAGGAGACCTAAGGTGCTGGTATCTCCCCAGCAGTTGTCTGGCCGCCAATTACTGAAGCCTCCTATGTGCCGCCCAGCCTGCCTACCCTCCAGCCTGCTGGTTCCGCTGCTGCTGCACCAACACCACTAGGGCTAAGGTGGCAGGTCCTCCAGCTCAGCTGGCTGCAGAGCCACCTGTCCTGTATCACATGGACTTTGAAGAATGTTATATAACCAAAATGTTTGTACCCTCATAATATTCTGGAGAATAAAAACAGAGATAAGACACTAAAAAACAACTATGTGTTTATATTCAAAGTGAACCCATTTTACATTCCTCTAATTGTTGAAAAGAGTGGCTACATCTAGACCTGAAACAGTGTATTTTGGGGAATAAACGTGTCCAGCAGCATAAAGTATTAAAAATGGGCAGAATATATGGGAGGAAAAAGGAAGATAAGAGATGAAGAATTTATTGGAAGAAAACATCAGAATAGGAGGTACTATTAAGACAAACAAGTTCCTTCTCCACCCCCAAAATACTTGGCAGGAGATGTTCACTTTTCCTTTTCATGTAAGGCAGAACCAATTTTATTGGTTAACAAAGACAAGTTGATTCCAACAAACTAGAGGATTTGAGAATATTGCATGTGTTGAAATAAGGGTTAGAAGTGTTTAGAATTAATTGAACTGAGAATATTGTCTCTGCCTTGAAAGGGTTTAAAGGTTAATAATTGAGAGATGGGTGTAGGCCGTTTAATAAATTCTGCAAAGAAGTGAGACCACCATGCACCATGAACACAGACAGAAAATGTGCTGTTACCACTAGAAAGGAACATTGTGAAGTCTGTACAGAGGAAGGACTACATGAGCGAAGTCTAGACAGATAATCCAGGATTTCTCCAAAGAAAAATGGGAAAAGGCATTTTGGGACTAAGAAACAGAGAAAGTAAAATCATGGAAATATACAAGAGCAAAGTGCATTGGGAGCTGAAAACAGAGCTAAGACTGGATGACACAGAGTTGGAAGACATGGACTTTGGAGAATTGATACTGGTGTTTTAGGTTCTTGGTCTCAGTGATTCAAAGAATGAATCCAAGGACCACAGGATCAGTGGTAAGACAGGGTTTATTCACAGAAACAAAACTTACAACTTACAAAAACCCGAAGCTCCTGGAAGAGAGAACCCAGGAGGGGAATAAGCTCTCCTGCTCCCTCTTGGAGGTCTGTCTTTGGACTCTCTACTCAGGGGTTTACATAGTCGCAGGGGGTTATTTTGTCAGAACTCAGTGTTGACTTTTATGGTGGGTCTTTGTCAGTTACAGCCAGTTATCCAGTCAGCAGCAAGGTGCTGGAAATAGCCCCTGAAAACTCACATGAGGAGACCTTAAGGGGAAAGTGATGAAACTGACCAGCCAGAAGTGCAGGGGGAGGAGCCGGTGAGGCCCAGTGTCTCCCTCGCAGGTGACCAGCCTTTCCAGCAAGCTGGTTCCGCTGCAGCATCACCACCACCAGGGCTAAGGAGGCAGGTCGGGGCACCACCGGTTCTGTGTCAAAATTACTAATGACAATTGTCTGCACTCAGCTAGAAAGGTGAAATTCTTACCTCCATTTCTTAACTTTTTTCCTAAAAAGGCAATTGGATGTATGTTCTGCAGTAAATTTTCTAATCTGACCTAATTTTCAGTGCTCTTTCCAGGGCTTCGCCTATTTTGTAGCAATGTTTCATTCACAAAAAGACAGCATGACATATTATTTTCACTTGTCCATCCATTCTGAGAGCTGCAGGCAGATCTATATTCCACTTTCTGCTCTAGCAAATCAAATAAAGATGCAGGGAAACAGCATATGTGAGGAATGTTACAGGAAATCTATAATGCTGATAAAACCTCTGGGTTTAGCAGAAATCAGCCAATTGAGAGTTTTTATTTTGTTATTATTTTTCCTGGCAAAACTTAAATTACTTATTGTGGAACTAGGATAAACCTGAAGTTCAAGAAAGTTTTATTGAATTTTGTTTAACTGCCCAAGTTTAACATATGCTTTTTCTTTTTGTTTTCCTAGGAGTGATTCTGAGATTCACTGAAGACACAGACACATTCTTAACACTTCTTTGCAACACAGATTTTATCTGCAGTTTCAAAATTAAATTCATTCTTCACGACTCATCTCTGCTAAGACCTCTTCTCTGCAACCCTGCTTGATTCTGTTGTATTCTGTGTAATTCTATATGACTATCCAGGAAACCCAGCTTTTATTGACTGGACAGAGATTCTGGGAATTTTTATTAGATGCTTAAAAGTCTTTTAGGAGACAATTCATTGTAAAGTAAGAGAGCAGGAAGGCTCAGAAATTTGCCGTGAGTCACTGGGCCAGTTTGGGATTGGAGGAAACAAAGTATATGATTTTGAATATATCACAGCTTGCACGGATTCATAATTGGAACCCAAGATGAGGAAGATGAAAATACCTACGAATATTTAAGAAAAAGGGTTAGCTGGAAAATGCTGGAAAATGAGAGTCCAGTGTTTAACAATACTAATATTGAGGTTTTAATAATGAAAAAAATCAAGGAAAAAAAGCCCATGGTTTAGATATCAGTGTGTTCTACATCCAGCAACAAGGGTATTAGTATCAGTATCAGAGAGGAAACTGAAAGACAGTAATGCTTCCCCTTGCCATCCACAGGAGAACCTTTGCATGACTGCTTTCCTTCCTTCCTTCCTTCCTTCCTTCCTTCCTTCCTTCCTTCCTTCCTTCCTTCCTTCCTTCCGTCCCTCCCTCCCTCCCTCCCTCCCTCCCTCCCTCCCTTCCTTCCTTCCTTCCTCTTTCTTTTCTTTCTTTCTCTCTTTCTTTTCTTCTCTCATTCTCTCTTTTCCTTCCTTCATCCCTTCCTTCTTTCTTTCTCCTTATCTTTGACAATTTGGTATTTCTATAAAAGGAAACTTGAGGCTAAGTAATTTATAAAGAAAAGAAGTTAATTTGGCTCATAGTTCTGCAGGCCGTAGAAGAGACTCATGTACACCGATCACAGAGAAAGTGGTAGAATCAAGCTCTGCTTAACCACCAGCTTTCTGAGGAACACTCCCAGGAACCAATAGTGTGAAAACTCCTTAACCCCTCTCCCCCCAGGGATAGCATTAATCTATTAATGAAGGATCCATCTTCATGAGATAGTTACCCCCCCCAATAGGCCACACCACTAACATTGGAAATTACATTTTAAGATTAGGTTTGGGGGATAATCATCCAACTATAATACCTCTCTTTCCTTTCTCCTCCTTTCCACCCTCCCCTCCTTGCTTCTTCCTCTTTCTCTCTCTCCTGATGAGCCTGATGGAAATTCTATTTAAATTAGCTTAGAAAATTAGGAAAATTTATGGGAAAGATGCCCAGGGTATCTCATTTAATGGTTAAGTAACTACAGGGAAGGCAGAAAGGAAGTTGGACATTGGGCACAACTCTTAACAAGAACTTTAATGAGCCCAGGCATCTGTCTTCCTCTATTCGTATTCCTACTTTATTCTGTCATGGTGCAAACTGGGAATCTTCCACACAACAGACAAAATGGCTTTTGAACTCTCCAGGACTTCGTAACCTGTTTTCCCAGAGAAACGGACCCTTGTCAAGTTACAGAGTACAAGGAGAGGGTCAGTTGGAGTTAGTATCCTCCATTAGCAAATCATGTCGCCCAGTTAGCAAATCACGTTGCCCAGGATAGGGAGTGGGGATGCTTTTAAGAATGTACAGCCTTTCAGAACTCATGTTTAGTGCTAGGATAGAAGCATTTATTTGCAGCAGAGAGGTAGTGTTTCGAAAAGAGAAAGGATGGACAGGCTATAATGAAAACTGTAGTATAGCAGACACGTAGCAAGATGTGCCACCGTCAGCAGCGACGCAGATACTCCAAATCTCGGTCATTGGCTGCTTAACACAAACACCAGGGGTTTTGTTAGCACTGGCATCAGTAGGTACCAGCAGACAGTGACAGCTGAACTCAAGCTTTAAAAATCATTACTATCAGGGCATAGGCCTCTAGGGAACTAGGGCAGAGGAGGAGAACACTGTGATATTGTAATAAATAAATTCATCGGGGACTCCCTGAACCAGGGGAAGAATTTGAGTGTGGATTAAATTTCTGTAGATCAAATGAAGCCAAATAGACTGCTAAGATGCCCTAATTTACATTATAGGTTGGTATGGCCTGCAAAATACTGATTTGTATATTCCTAAGCTGAGTCACTGGCTACTATTTCAGATGTCGCTCCTATTACCGTGCATGGATGCTCAAGAAAAAGAAGATAGTGGCTTGGTGCCCGTAGCTCAGTGATTAGGGCACCAGCCACGTGCACTGGGGCTGCTGGGTTCGAACCCGGCCTGGGCCTGCTAAACAACGATAACAGTAACAAAAAATACAGCCAGCCATTGTGGCAGGCACTTATAGTCTCAGCTACTGGGAGGCTGAAGCAAGAGAATCACTTAAACCCAAGAGTTTGAGCTGTGACACCATGGTACCCCACCGAGAGCCACATAGTGAGACTCTGTCTCAAAAATAAATAAAAGAAATATAGTGTTGATTCATGTTGTGGAGTGTATCTACCTCAAAACTGTGTGTTTCTTATCTATTAATCTTTTGTACATGCCTTTTCTAAGTAGTTTAGTCTTTCAGTTGTAAATTCATGGATTGAGTCTGTTCAAAATATAGACACATAGTAAAACAGGGATGAGAAGAACTGGTCACGGGATTGCGGGTATCTGTTCTATCGTAAAGTTCTCAGGCATGACCCCGCATTTGTACTGGCAAGAGATGTATTATAGAGGGGAATACAGGTAGAATCAGTACTTAAGATTTAAAAAGTTGATGACTCTGATTACATACTTACCATAATCCACTTTAGACACTGGGCCACTCAATTGGGCAGCACCCGGAAAGGCAGATAATATCGTCCTGGAGAAGGAACTTAGCTGGGGCTGAGGAGGAAGGACCAGGGCAAAACTTTAGCCTATGAAATAAAGCAACAAAAGGAAAAAGAGAAAGCTATGGCCTAGACAGCAGTTACATTCTCAGGGCTTACCTTTTAAGACACTGAACTTGAATTTTATTGTAGGTGAAGATATCTCAAAGAGCGATGTGGTGAGCCAGCAACCTTGGCCGGCACAATGGATTCTGTCTCTGGGTAGTGTTTGATTTAAGCATAAGCTGCACTAGGCCAAACCAGGAAGGGGGTGGTGTGAGCCTGAGGATCCTGATCTACTTCTTGCCTATGTCAGGATTAACACAGAAACTGCAACAGGAAATAGTTTGCAGGCAAGCGGAGGAACTAATACATTGATTGAGCAGTACAGACCTAATCCAGATGCAGAGAAAAACAAGATAAGATTGACAGATAACCTTTTGAAGGCAAAGGAAGCTGTCGTTTAATCCTATACTCCTTAGACTTTTAAGTTCTTAATTGGAATGAATTAAAACGCTGCTCAAAATCATTTGGTGTAATTAGATTTCAGAGGACGGACATTACTAATCCTACAGGGATACGCGCATGCCGTTTGAACAGATGAGTTTTGATCTATGCCTCTGAATTTTGATCTATGCCTCTTTTAAAAAGTGTGGTTCTTGGAGATCAGAGTTCACTTTCCCCTTGGAGTAAGCAGTTGCTGGTCTGAGCACTGCAGTGTCATCTTGGAAGCACGCTCCCAGAAGCATTCAGAAATACACAGTGCCCTTTGTGGGCAGCTCCCATCCGTTTGGTGCAAGAGCTGCCCATTCAATCACTTTGTCAGAACAATGACAGCTGTGAGAAGGAGCCCATATAGCTATTCATCAAGTTCTGAAGCAGCCGGCACTTTAGTTGTCTGGAGTTATTTACTGGTGGTTGATGATGACACAGTTGAGTGAGGCAGAAGCTTAGGAGGCTTCTTGACTCTCCGTGAGAAGGTCACTTTGAAAGAGAAGATTGTAAAGTTTTCAGTACGTCCTGATTGAGTCTTTCATTAATAACTTAAAACATCACCAAAAATAGGAAAACATATTTTTCAGAAGGAACGTGGGCTATGATGTTATAAAAATTTGATTTTGTACCAATCATGATTCAACCAGAAAGTAAGAACCATGAACACACTCACAGATAAACCATTATAATACTGGGGAAAGAACTAATAGCAGCACACTTACTTAAACTCTGCTCCTAATGAGACATAAATCTTTGAGAAGAACCCAACGTTTCTATTCTCAAGTCGTCATCTATAAAAACTGAGATTTGGCAAGGTGTTTTTTGTTTTTTAAAAAATATTTCTTTTCTGTTAAATATCAGATTTTTCTTATATATTAACTTAATCTTTCCAGCATAGTTGTGAAATCCTTGGAGGTCAGGAACTTTGATCAAATTCTTTTCCTAAATTTCCTAAAGAATACAGAAGATTCAGCACAGATTAGCTATCTACTAAAGAAAAAAAATTAAATATTTTTAGAATAATAATGGATGGATTAACCAACTCTCAGATAGTTTATGATGCTGATGTTTTCTAGATATTTGTAAATAGTACTTGATTAAATGTGATCCTTAAATATATTCTACACAACCATAGTGTAGATAGACAGCCTGGAGAAATTTGCATTTGTTGTTGGCAGTCGTGAAATCCACAGAAACACTACACCTAGAAACTCGAGTTTCAGCCAAGTCAGTTTGAATTCCCATTTTTAAAATATATTTATGAATTGTATGACCCAAGCTTCTAAGAGTTTTAATTAAAAAAATTCTACCAAGAGTTCTAAATTTGGTTTCAGCTAGTAAAGATAAAATATTGTGTACTTCTTTTAGCTGATAGCCATCTGCTACAGAAACATTCAAATGTCAGCTCATCAGAATTTAAAAGGACTTCCTGAACAGAAGTTCATTGAATTTTAAGAAACTTTAATGGAACTTCTGTTGCAAAATGATGCTGTCTTGGCTTTAGGCTAATCCCCCAAACACACCTACAAATCCATCTCCCAAAATGTCTGCTACAGAGAAAGAGCTGGTTCTGTTTTACAATTTTTATGGCAAAGGTTAAAATAAGTAATTTCCACAACAGCTGTCAACATGCACTCTGTCTTTGGAGGCTGCTTTCCCTAGAGAATTTTACTTCTTCAAATGTCATAATTAGAATTTCATCTCCAGTGACTACTCAAGGAAATCTGGCAGCAAGATGCAGCGTGGGTCACATTTTAATTACGAATGCATCTTTCCCATCCGAAGGACCAGGAGCTTGTTGCTAGGCATGTCACAGGAACTCCTGTGTACTGTGAATAATTAAGTACACTTTTCAGTGGATGGAAGTTGTTTTCCTAAAATTCAGCAAATTTATCAGAGCATTAACAGCCTTCTTGTCCCACTGAAAGCTGATTTCCAGGCAATTCCAGCATAAGTTGTGCTCATGAACTTGCATTACCCACGACAGATGTGTCTCAACAGGAAGACGTCTTCATGAATTTGTTTATTAATTTTATTTCTTAACATTTATTGAATATTTACTTCCCTGAAGTTGTAGTTGGGGAAACAAAATAGAACAGCGCTGTCTTTTCTACAAGGGACAAACCTGAATCTCCTCATAAATTATCATTAGTATCATTGATATAGGCTGGGTATGGAGGCTCACACCTGTATTCCCACAACTTTGGGAAGCAGAGGTGAGAGAATCGCTTGAGCCCAGGAATTTGAGACCAGCCTGAGCAGCATGGTGAGATCCCATCTCGACAAAAAATTAAAAAAAAATTAGCAGGACATAGTGCCTTGTACCTGTAGTCACAGCTACTCTGGAAAGGGAGAATGGAGTGACTATTTACAATTAATAGTCACAGCTACTCTGGAAAGGGAGAATGGAGGATCATTTGAACCCTGAAGGTGGAGGTTGCAGTGAGCTATGATTAAGACACTGCACCCAGCCTTGAAGACAGAGCAAGATTTTGTCTCTAAAAACTATGAGTGATGTAGTGGGGTCATATAAATGTTACTTCAGGGATAGTAAGAAGGAAGTAATTCTGCGTGAAGAGATAAAGAAAGACACAATGGGAGAGGTACTGTCTCAGTTGAGTTGTACAGGTTAATAAGCAGTAAGCAATGTGGTGTATTGACAAGGAAGGGGAGGGAATTTCTGACAAAGGGAGCTCCTTTTATAAAAGCAAGGAGGTTTGGGGGCACTTATAGATGTGCAGTGAGGATAAAATGCAGAAAGCCTTTGAGTAAGTTGTGCTAGAAGAGCCTATAGGATCAGGGTTCATTTTAATGCTGGAAGAAATGCAGTTATGTGCAAAAAAATTATATTCACAAAAGGATTACAGCATACAATTAGACATTGATCCCCTTGGCCTTCACTCAGGCCAAAGTGTTTGAGTAGCTTTGTCTTTTTATTCCAGAATGTCTATCGTTTTCTTTTTTTCTTTTTCCATGCAGCAGAAAGATTAGTATGTCCCTGCAATGAACTACTGCTTAGTAATATAAAGAAATGAATTACTGAGATGCTCTAGCAGATAGGTGAATCGCAAAAGCCTTTTTTTTCAAAATCCCTTTTGTGTTTGAGACAGAGTCTCATTTTGTCACCCTTGGTAGAGTGCCATGGCATCATAGCTCATAGCAACCTCAAACTCTTGGGCTCAAGCGATTCTTTTGCCTCAGCCTCCCAAGTAACTAGGACTACAGGCGCTTGCCACAACACCCGGCTATATATATATATTTTTATTTTAGTTTAGCAGGCCCAGGCTGGGTTTGAACCCGCCACTCCTGCTACCTGGGGCTGGCACTCTAACCACTGAGCTATGGGCACCACCCAAATCTCAAAAGTCTTTTGCTGAGTGAAATAAGCAAGAGAGGAAAGATTTATGAAATGGTTACATTCACATGAAATTCCTGAAAGTCCAAGACTATAGTGATAGAAAACAGACTGTTAGTTGCCAGAAACCAGGATTTTGGGTAGAAAATATTGACTAAAATGGGACATAAGGGAACTTTTTTGGGTGATGGGAACGTTCTATATCATGATCATGGTGGTGACTATAAAACTAAACAATTTTCAAAACTCAATAAATCATACTCAAAATTGGTAAATTTTTATTGTTTATAAGTTATGGCCACATCAGAAACTTTGGGCTGGAATGAGTCAACTTCAGAGGTAATAAAGAGACAATAAAAACCTCCAGACTGAGGTAGGTTACTGAACTGACTTTCTCAGGCATCTGGAGATGGAGAAGCACATGAGCTAATGCTCAGTAGACTAACAAATTGAGGGCAAAGAGGAGTGCTTTTTTCCCCACTAAAATGTACTTTTTGGACTTGAAGAATATTTGAGTTTAAATAACATAATAATAATAAAAGCTTAATTATTCAAATAAAGCAGTTCTTATCTGCTGGCCATGTTTTTAACAGCTATATGTCTATTGATTCATTTAGGTGTCACAATAGCCCTGTTAATCCCATTGTCATTCTTATTTGCCAGATTAGGAAACTGAGGCACAGGGAGGCTAATTGACTCATCCAGTATTATAAATCTAGAAGATGTAAAAACGGGGGTTTGAAATCAGGTAGTGAGGTTTAGAATCTGTGCACTTCTCCACAAAGGCATCATATTTGATTTTAAATTTTGCCATCCGTTTCATAATGAGAGGAGTTTATATTCAATGCTGGGGCATCTTGATGATGATGTTGTACTTTATTGCTGGAGCATATTAATATATTTATTTTATATCATTGCAGAGTCCCTGGTGACCTATGTAAAACAACGTGGCTATATGTAATTAGGAAGGGGAATGAATTTTAAGCTTCAAATAATATGACACTGGAGTTAATTAATTAAGTACATCGTTCTCATCCATTTCAATGCCTTGTGGTGGACAAAATCAGTTCTGACTATCAGAGGTATAAAGACTGTTTACAAAAGAACAGCAGTTAATATTGGTGGAGTTGCTACATGGAGAAGGAAATATCCTTTATCTCTACGAAGGAGGCCAGCCTGCTGTGTATGATCATAGGTTTAATGAATGAACTCAGGTTATTAGAGGTATAAAATTCACTGGAGAGAACTAAAATGTACTACCCGTTTTCATACCCAAGGGTCTCCATTTAAGAAGCCCTTTATTAGATTATTGCATGACATCATTCGTCTACATTTCTGAACTGAGTGGCAAGAATCTACGAGATGTAGAATGTTTGTAAGCACAAGAAATCTTTCTTCTCTATTTTATTCTTTATTTTGCCCCAGTACAAGGAGGAAATCCTACATCATTACATCTATGCTACAACCCAAACTTTTCCTTGGTTAAGCTCTCCTAAAGTCAAGTCTGGGAAAGTGAACAGAGAGCGTTAGTTTGAAAACAAAACAAAACAAATAAAAACAAACAAAAATTCCTATTTTTCCTATTTTTATCTGAACATCCTATGTCTCATTCTTGTGTCCATTGATTGGTTCATAATTTAGAGGGTAAATGAGGGCGGGGAGGAGGGTGTTACTAATGGACTTAACAACAATGTTGCTGTTGTTATCTTTTTTCTTTTTTTTTTGATTTTCAGGAAAATGTTGAGAATAAGAGCAATCTGAAAATCAGGACAATATAGAGAAAAGAGCCACCTCAGAGTCTTTCAGCCCCTCACACCACTCACCTTTTATCTACGTACATAACTCTCTTCTGCTCTTCCTCCAACCATGATCAGCATTCACACATCACCCTCCACAGCCTCCTGCGAAGAACAAAAAATACCAGAGCGGTCCATCATTTTCCACAGTTTTTATGTTTAACTTATGCAAGCCCAGTACCCAAAGCCTACCAGGTACACACTTGTAGTCAAGCAAATTTAGTTTTATGAACTTGCTGCCCCAGGACACCTGCACCCCGTATGGTGAAATAGTCTCCGCGAGATGCAATGAGGATGGTTTTGTCATAGGACTTGGAGATGCACCGTGGGATCTGCTTCCTCAGAAGTGGGGGTCATTTGGTGATGGGGTACTTTAATAACGCAAATTTAGGAGAGGGAGAAATGAAGTAAGGCTGTCAATGTCAAGGCAGCGTTAGTCACTCACGTTGGCTCTGACTGGAAAGGCAGCCGCTTCGTGTCTTTGCTTTCGTCTTGTTTTCGACTATCAGATGTTGATGTTCTGCCACGTTGCTCAAATTCAGCAAAACAAGCATCCTACCTGTTGGCTTCCAGGCCCACTCGTAGCTGTCAGTTGTCAGGGACTGCTGTCAATGCTGTTCCTCCCCGCCCTCTCAGCTTCTTACCTCCATTCAGCTCGAAAGTTTGTTTCCAGGGGAGGAAAAAAAAAAAAACAAAAACAAAAACAAACACCTGTGTTAGTGATATCTTACCAGTCATGATAGATTTTTAGAGCAGAAACCCTGAGAGAAAGAAAAAAAAAATTGATATTGCCTTTTCAGAAACCACTTGTGTGTAAACGTGAAAGGGTATTGGCTCCACAGGCACTTGGAACTGTAATTTATTGGAGGTGCAGACACATTCATACGAATGTTTATAGCTGCATTGTGGTTATAGTTGCTAATGAGACTGAGTTATTCCAGGTAAGCAGACATATTAACAAAGTTTCAGAGATAGTTTGGTTTGTATTAACTTGGCTGTAATTATGCTTTTAAAGAAAAGGTTATATAAAAAAAAGGTTATATAAAAATATAAAAAAAGGTTATATAAAACATACCAGTAGATTAAAGTATTTTAATTTACTTTTTCATAGACAGAATATTAATAGTTGGGGAAAGTATGATATTTCAAACACAATATAGTTAAGCCTCAAATGAAAGTTTCATTAGGTTTATCTTTAATAGCATACCGGGAGCATCAGAGATTGCTTTCTGCACATAACATGAGCTTAATGTAGAATTTGCAGTACTTCAATAATTTTCTTTAAAGAGAACTAAATTTCTTAAAGTATGAACTCCTCATTGGATTTCTGGGTTTGGGCTATTTATTTATTTATTTTTAAAAGTATATCATGTTATTCCCTTTACTTAATGGTTCCTACAGATACAGTTATGGCCGTGACTTGATTCTTAAAAGTACAGTTTGACCATTTTTAAACTTTCCTTCCATTAATTTATCTATACATAAATGTCCATTTACTCATGAATAGATGTTCAGGAAAGAGCCGATGATGAAGAAACTGTTCAATTTTCAGTACATTGGATTGAAATAAGTGTTTTCCTCCTCCATAGATTTTTTTCACTCAGGAAGCTTTAACTGCCTCCTTTGAACAGTGCTACGCTTGTTTCTTGCTTTATCTCAGCTAGAGAAAGGAATCATGGAGATGACTATAAAAGAATTGGTGAAAAGAAAGAGAAAAGGAAGGTGATATGAAGAGAAAGCTAACATCAAAGTCCTTTTCATGCTTCTATCCAGGGACAATTGTGGTTGGAAATAAGTGAATTATACAGTTGTCTATTTTAAATTGCACAGAAACTTTATGGACACCCTGTACAGACTGAAGGCTCTGAGTCTCTGAGTATTTCTAGTTGAAATGACTCAAATTGATGATACATTACTTTTTTTTTTTTTTTTTTTGAGTTAGGGTCTTACTGGGTTGCCCTGGGTAAAGTGCCGTGGCATCATCATAACTCACAGCAGCTTCAAACTCTTGGGCATCAGTGATCCTCCTGCCTCAGCCTCCTGAGTAGCTGGGACTACAGGCACCCACCACAACGCTTGGCTAGTTTTTCTATTTTTGTTAGGGACTGGGACTCACTCTTGATCAGGATGGTCTGGAACTCCTGAGCTAAGGCAATCCATCTGCCTTGGCCTCCCAGAGTGCTAGGATTATAGGCCTGAGTCACTGTGCTTGGCCTGATATATTATTACCCAAACTTTATTTGAATTTCACTAGATATTCCATTAATGTCCACGTTATGTTCTAGGATTCAAGAAATGGTACTATGTTGCATTTTTTCAGTCTCTTCTAGTTTGTGAGAGTTTCTTAGTCTTTCTTTGTTTTCATGACCTTCATAGTCTTGAGGATTACTGGCATCTAGTTAAATGTTCCTGAATCTGAAGTTGTCCGATATTTTTTAAATTATGATTAGACTTTGGAATTTGTGGAAAGTATCAAAAGATGTAAAATGTTTTTCTCATCACATAATGACAGAACATGCATGCTATCTACATGACATTATTGATATTGACCATAGGATAAGGTAGTGTTTGCCATGAGTCTCCACTGTAAAGTTGCCATATCCCTCTTTTTCTTCTCTATTCCTTACAACAGTCCTGAGGTCTATCTAGCCCACCCTTGGGTTTATGGTGAGATTAAACTCCACTCCCGGGGGAGGAATGTTTACATGATTGTGTGGAATTCTTCCACTGGGGAGATTAGTTTCTTCTCCCTCATTTATTTATTTATTCAATTGTATGTTCATATAAGTATAGGCTTATGGATGCTTATTGTATATTTGGGTTGTAGTTAAATATTACATTATTTATATAAGTGCTTAAATTGCTCCAGTTTTGGCCATGAGGAACTTTTCCAGGTTGGTTCCTGTGTCCCTTTGACATGCATCTATCCTTTTTTTTTTTTTGACTTTTAAATTTATGTATCATAGTTAAACATATTTTGGGGGGTGCATATGATACTTTAATATATGTATACAATGTGTAATGACCAAATCAGGGTAATTGATGTATCCATCACCTCAAACATTTATCTTTTCCTTGTGTTGGTAACATTATAATTCTTCCCTTCTAACTATTTTGAAATGCTATATGACAAGTTATTTTTAGGTATAATTTTCCTACTGTACTGTTGAACTTATTCCTTCTATCTAACTGTATTTTTGTTCCCATTGTTCAACTTTTAAATCCCTTTTCCCCTTTCCTTCCCAGAGTTTTGTAAATGGTGATTTTCCCCTTTCCTTCTCAGAGTTTTGTAAATGGTGATTTTCCTTTTTTTTTTTTTTTTTAAGCACTTCTGGTATTACATGATGATCCACACTTATCCGTGTCCAGCTCTAGAATTAACTACTGCTCTAAGGAATCCCTATTCCTTTTATTGGAGGATAGAATTTAGAGACCAGGACATGGGTGCTGGGTTTGTTCTTTGCTGCTAGGGTGTTATCATTCCAGTGCTGTCACCCTGTGGCCCTTTTAGTCTACAGAGTTAGGTAATCTGTATTAATCATTTTGTTTGTTAGAAATTGGAATTACACTTCACGTAATCTTGTGTAACCTTGTTTTTAAATATAATGTGCTTACGTGATTTACAATTCATATTTCTTCTCTCTGCCACACATATCATTTCATTTTAGATAATCAATATTATGGTTGCTTTATGTTTTCTCCCAGAGTTAGTGTATACATCAACAGCCAAATGTACTAGTATTCTCTCCCAAAATGCCTGAATGGAAAAGTAGCAACTATGTGTAGAGTTCTGTGCCTTGGTTATTTTATCACCCAATAATGTATCTTGGATATTTAAAAAAATCAATTGATTTCCTCAATCTTTGTAATAGCTTCATTGACTTCCATTGTTTTGAAATGTGTACCATATATGCTATAATGTAAAGCTGTCTACATAAGTACTCTTTTACATAGCTAAATATATCTGTAGAATTAATATTTTAGAAATAGATAAGTAGGGTCAAATGGCTTGTATACTTGTCAACTTGATGGATATTAATTTTTTCTTGTTTGTTTGTACACAGAGATTTTATGTATTGCTTACCCAATGATTACATGTTGAGGAGCTACAGCACAACATAAAATCAGAAAAATGATATTTTTACAATAGTTCTGTGCCATTGTATTACATATGTGGATTTGTGCAACAACCGTCACCACACAGATCTTCTTTACATTAATATTTATAGTGACAATTACTAATATAATGATACTACTAATGATATTACTAATACAATTACTAATGATATTACTAATATAATTACTAATGATATTACTAATACAATTACTAATATAATGATATTAGCAATTGTTTTCCATACTTTTTAAACAATTATTTGCTTTCAATTATCTTTGGAGAATTCTTATTTCTCAACATTCTCACTAATGCAGTGTGTTTTCAAACTATTTTATTTTTGCTAATCTGACAGGTAAGAGATTGCATTTCAATGTAATTTTTGTTTGTAATTTACTTAATATGAATAAGAAAAAACATTTTTACATTTCAAATTACATATGTGTATTCTCCTCCTCAAGCCTACCATATCCTTTTACTATTTGCCTAGTAGGTTGTTTATATGTTATTGATATGAATTAGATCTTTATATAATAGAGATAATAGATAGATAATAGATAATAATAGATAATAATAGATAGATAATAAATTATCCCTTGTATTGAATGAAATTTTCAAATGTTTTCCCCAGTTTGGCATTTTTTGTTTTTGATATTGGATTAATAGCCAGAATATATAAAGAATTCAACATACTAGCCCCAAACAAAACAAATAAACCAACCACCCCAACCCCCAAATAATCCAATTTTAAAAATGGGCAAAGGATCTGTATAGATATCTTTAAAAAAAAACATAAAAAATCTTGGCATATTAAAAAAACACTCAACATCACTAATCATCAAGAATATGTAAATCAAATGCATAAGAAGAAGAACTCACTCTAAGATGATACATGTCATTATAGACTTTTGTATAACCCATTAAAGGGACTTTAATGAACAAGGCAATAGTTAATTTTATACTGTTAAACTATTTTAAATTGCACATGAACTTTATGTCCACCCTGTATGTCAACTGCACTGGGATGCAGGTGCCCAACCACTTGGTCAAGCATTTTTCTAGATGTGCCCGTAAGAGAGTTTTTGGATAATATTAACATTTGAATTCATAGATTGAGTGAAGCAAATTGCTTTATCCAGTATGGGTGACCTTCGCCAATCAGTTGGAGACATGAATAGGACAAAAAAGCTGAGTGAGAGGGAATTTTAGCTGCCTAACGGAGCTGTGACATCTATCTGTCTTCCCCTTCACACAAACTCGAATTTACACCATCAGCTCTCCTGAATTTCCAGCTTGCCAACTGTAGATCTTGGGACTACTGAGCTTCCATGGTTGTGTGAGCTAATTCCTAATTATCTATCTATCTATCTACCCATCTACCTATCACCTACTAATAATCTATCTCGCTTATTAGATCTGTCTCTCTGGAGTTCCCTGACAGGGGCGATCTCCATCAGTGCAATTTTCTCGCTGGACCAATAGATCTTCAGAGCTGACCAAAGCATAACCCCTAATTAGCATGGAAGCAGAGCAGGTTATATTACCCGTAATAATATAAACCGGTTATATTTAGGCAATTATAGGTGGCTAAGGGCTGCTATCTATATCTAAATAGGTATATACTTCTATCTCCCTATCTAACACACCATTTTTCATAGCTAATTATTAACAATTCTTGCCTAAATTATTAACATTATACACGTTTTTAATAAGTTTTTGTGTGCCAGACATCTCCTAGTATGATATAGTAATTAAAAAAAATTAAAAAACAAGAGTCTATTCTATAGTAAGTGTTAGATAATAAATAAACATGACAAAATAGATAATGAAAACTGATGCCAGGAAATCTAATCTATTTTAATGATATTATTTGATAGTATTTAATGACTAAAAGGTACCATTATATTGGCCAACTGTAGTTTGGAGATTTTAGCTGGGTATAGGTCTAACAGATATGCTAACATTACAAATGTCGGTGTACCTTTTAGGAATAGTTGCAGGCTTATTCATTAGCTGAAACACAAATGAAATTAGATATATCATACTGATAAGTGACATCCAAAAATGTCTTCCAAATACAGATTTTATTTACTTATTTATTCAATTTTTTTGTTTATTTAAATTCAAGGTTTGGCATTACAAACTTTATATAAAAGAAGTATATTAAAATCAATGTTTTGTGACAGGTTTTGTAAGATTTTATTTTTTTTGAGACAGAGTGTCACTATGATGCCCTTGGTAGAGTGCAATGGCGTTACAGCTCACAGCAACCTCAAACTCTTGTTTGCTTCCCCTACAATATAAACTTTCCCAATTATGGTCATTTGTATGCCTGATCTTGTAAATAAGCAAATTATCAGTCATGCTGAAAAACTAATTATCAATACAAAATACATATATTTTTATAAAAATTGGTGAGCTATGACTTAAGGACTTTAGGAGAATAGAAGTTTGAACAGCTGTTATTTGTGCAAAGATGATTTTTAAAGATAACTCCAAATACACTTTACCCATCAATTCTGTAGTTATGACAGCAATGGTATCTCCAATATCTGGATTGATTATAGTAACTGGCTTTACACAGGATTTATTATTATAAACGACTATTACAGTTGTATTATGGAATGCTGCCAATGATATTTTCATTTTAAATGTTCCATTTTCCCTCTGCAATAAGGCAATCTTTTTCTTGAAATTGGATAGGATAAATAATAAATGATAATGCTTGAGATTAATAGCCCAGTGGATAAGCTGCTGTGTGAGTAGAGGGTCTGAAATCTAACTTGACCTCCAGCTTGGGTGATGAACACTGGGTCATAGACTAGAACTGGAATCAGTCAGGGTAACAAAGGGTTCCTGAGATAGTTTGACAGACAGCTTAACACCCTGATATGCTCCTCGTTTTAGTTCTGGCTGGCACTGTTCACTCAGGCAGAAAGAGACAATAGTCCAATGGGAAAGGCAGTTAAGTGTCTTTACTTTTGTTTTGTCTTTTTGACAGATTTTGAATTTACTTTTGTTTTATCTTTTTGTTGACATATTCTTCCTTTATACGTGTGAGTACAGTTCTCTGCTGAGCGCTAGTTAAATGTGTTACAAGAGACTGAAATTTGGCCGAGGAAACCTTACTGCCTTTAGTTATATATTTGTATTTATACTAATATCATTTGATTATTACATAGACTTTTTATTTTATTTTATTTTTTATTAAATCATAGCTGTGTACATTAATGCAATTATGGGGTACAATGTGCTGGTTTTATATACCATTTGAAACATTTTCATCGAACTATATTCATTAACATAGCCTTCACTGCATTTTTTTAGTTATTGTGTTAAGATATTTACACTCTTTCATTATCTTTGATTATATAATACACTTACTTTAACAGATCTAAAATACGACCTCATAGATTTATTACAGAAAAATCTAGAGGTAGATGCAAACGGGGGGCAGTGGTGGAAGGCTGGAGGATGGAAACACAGTGGCGTGTTCTTTGCTTGCCTATTGTAAGATTTCTGATATTAATATTGTTTTTAAAATGCCCATTGTGAGAAAAGGAGGGAATCATGTTTGATGGACTCTTTTCTTGGATTACAAAGTATTTCTTCACCTAAGAATTTTTCAAAATTAGCTATCTTCTCCGGTTCAACTATTATTTATTTATTTGTATTCAGTTTTTCAGTTTCTTTGAGAAAAAATTTACATGCTGTGAAATACAAAGAATATAAGTGTGTAATTCAATAAATTGTGACAAATGTGTATGCTCAGGCAACTGACATTTCAATCTAGATATAGAATATTCTTATCACTCTACAAAGATCCTTGTGTCCATTTCAGTCAACTCTCACCCCCATTAACCGACTATGTTTCTGGTTTCTATTAACTTATAATTGTTTATCTTATTCTTAAAGTCATATGGTGTATACTCTTCTGTGCCTTCTTTGATCCATTGCAATATTTTTGAGATACATCCATGTTGCAGGATGTATCTATAACTCATTTCAATGTGTTGCTAAGTATTTTTCCATTATATGAATATACAAGTTTCTAGAATAACACATTTCATTATGCATCATGCTTATCACTCATTATGCTCTTCTTTTCCTTCAAATATATTTCTAAAAGTTGCATACAACTTTCCTAAAAGTTCTTTTCCTCAAATTATAACTTGTGGAATCATCTTAGGATCTGTTTCTATTGATGCTCTTTTTTCCTGATTGAGTTACATTTTTTGGCTTATTTTATTTTTATTAATGTTCTGTTGTGTACTGACAATTATAAATAATATGTTACTTAGACTTTGGATTACAATGACTAATTTAAATAGGTATTGAATTTTTCTGGTTGGGAAATATGAGATTACTAATGGATCTTCTTGATCTGGCAGGCTTTGATTCATTCTTTATTATAGTAGGTATGTTTTTGTTTTGCCCTTTATCTTATGGCTATTTTTCTGTAATAAGGGCATGGTACTTATTTTTTAAGTAAGGCCTTTCCTCAATCTGAACTGAAAGTCTGAGGTTTCTAAGTAAGGCCTTTCTTCAATCTGAACTGAAAGTCTGAGGTTTTCAGTGAGGATACTTCACTGTGACTGGGCTACAACTTCGGTGGTTCTCAGAATGCACAACCTTTTACTCTCCATTTACTTCTTAGCCCCAGAGCTGGGGTCCCCTGATAGGACTCACAGAGCTACTTCTGCACCTAGACAGTCCAGATATTGTCCACAGACCTTCAGAAAATCCCCAATCAGGAACTAATCCTCCTTAAAACCCCATCAAAGTTCTTTATCTATGGCTTTATGCCCTACCAATTCCAGCTATTTAATTTCTTGTATTTTCTTTCTTTTTTTTTTTTTGAGACAAAGCCTCAAGCTGTCACCCTGGATAGAGTGCCGTGGCATCACAGCTCACAGCAACCTCCAATTCCTGGGCTCAAGCCAGTCTCCTGCATCCGCCTCCCAAGTAGCTGGGACTACAGGCACCCACCACAACGCCCGGCCATTTTTTGGTTGCAGCTGTCATTGTTGTTTGGCGGGCCTGGGCTGAATTCGAACCAGCCAGCTCAGGTGTATGTGGCTGGCGCCTTAGCCCATTGAGCCACAGGCGCTGAGCCAATTTCTTGTATTTTCAATGATATAGTTGGATTTTACTCTCTGCATTATGGCTTATAAATATGTCCCATGCAGAAAAGAAGATAAACCCGGAGTATTCTTCATGTGTTACCCTTCTTGGAAGAATTATTGTCATACACTATCAGTTTTCCAGTGTTTAAAAACCATTATTTTACATATTTTATACTGCTTTATAGTTGTTTATGGCAGGAGAGTAATCTACTATCAGTTATTCCTTCATGGCTAAAGGCATAATCCTTTTGACTCATCTATTAAATAATAAAGAGCTAAGAAGCAGAATAAGTCTTAAATTTTAAGACCTCCATATATTTATAAAGAAACATTTAATTGTAGCATTAAACACAGTAGCCTGACATAATTGTTATATTTCAACAGTGGTAGACATTATTCAAAGGGAGGTTGCAGATATTTTTATTCAGTTGTAAGTCATATCATACAAGAGGTTGATATCCAAAAAATATAAGGAATTTTAAAAACTCAGTAGAAAACAACAACCTCTCCCCCACAAATAGCCAGTTACAAGTAGACAATGGACTTAGAATAAGATTTCTCCAAAGAAGGTATACAAATGGCCAAGAAGTATATAAAGAGATGTTCAACATCATCAATGATCCAGGAAATGAAAATCAAAACCACAGTATAATCTTGCACCTGTTAGGATTGTTATTGTTAGAAAGACAAGAGTGAGGGTGTGGAAAAAAGGAACCACTATATATTGTTGGTGGGAATTTAGATTTCTGTAACCATTATAGAAAATGGTATAGGAATTCCTCAAGGAAATAAAAATAGAACCGTGTGATCAGCAATTTCACTTTAGGGTATATACACAAAGAAATTGAAATCAGTATCTCGAAGAGAGATACTGAACTTCTCATGTTTACTGAAATATTTTCACAATAGCCAAAATATGGAAACAACCAAAGTGTCCATCGATGGGCAAATGGATAAAGAAAGTTGCATATATATATATATATAATATACATATATATATACACACACCTATATATACATATATACTATACACACACACCATTGCATAATAATACATCATAATATATAGGACACACACACACACATATATGTAAATGGTATATTATTTAGGCTCAAAATTGAAGAATTTCTGTAATTTACAGCAACATGAATGAACCTGGAGGATGTTCTGCTAAGTGAATTAAGCCTGATAGAGAAATGTAAATACAGTCTAATCTCCCTTATATTTGGATCTAGAAACACCAAAATCATAGAATCAGACAATAGAGTGCTAGTTGTCAAGGGACTAAGAGGTGGAGGAAATGGTGAAATATTGGTTTAAAGATATAAACTGTCATTTATAAGATGTGTAAGTTCTGGAGACCGAAAGTACAGCATGGCGGCTATTGTGAATAACATTGTATTATTTCCTTTATATTTCAAAAAATTGGTATTTCTGGAAATTTATGAATAGCCTTAGAAGTACAGAAAATTAGCTAATGAGATCATTAAATACAACTCTCAAAGGGGTTAAAATATGAAGTTATAAATGACAAAAATGAAAAAAAGAAACATTTTTTATTTCGTAAAGCTAATGATCCTTTGATAGTGTTTGTGAGGAGCACAAAGAGTGCCTTGAGGACCACAAGTACTTAAATGATGACTGAGTCTTTTTTTTTAAATCAAACATAAAGACAAAGAAAGAAAGGGAAAAAGAAAAAGAAAAAGGAGATGATAGAGAAGGAATTGGAGAAAGGAGAAAAGAAAAAAATGGTTTTGATGTATTTAATTATGATTTTGATCCTTTGCCAACATAATCCAATCTTAACCATATTACCCTTAAAATTCAGTTACTCGTTATTTCCTATTATAGCTTGTTTTTTTGCCTCTCCCATTAATCTTAGCTCCATAAACACAACCTACTGATTATATTAACCTGACACATTGGCTACATTTTGCAAAATGGTGCTTCAAAAATTTCCCTTCCCGGGAGAACTGGTGATATATGAAAATTGTCCCAAGGGGTTTGGATTGGTAGTTTATTTTATAGAGACATTTACCTATTCTGACAAGTGCTTAATTACTATAGGTTCTTCCATAAAGGTTGTCTCTGACAATATGTGTAAATCATATAAATGATAGCACTAAAAGCTATTAGTTTTTCATTCTGGTTGGCATCTGTGATGTTCATTAATAACTTAGGACATTTACAGACAATGATGAAGACAACATCATTACTGCTGGGACTATTTTCTCCCAAAGGATATATTAGACAGCTGCTTACCCCTAATAAAGTTAAATCTAATGCCATGAGTCTTCACTTTACTTACTTTAAAAATAGTGTGAATATCCTGTTTTAGTTTATGTTATTAACATACAAGCTTACTCTACTACTGTTCAATGTGGTATAGAAGGACCATTATAACCATTAGAAGTTACATATTTAAGTCCCAGACCTGTCGATACTGACCTCTCTGATGTGCTGTAAATTATTTATCTTATTTGAATCTCAGTTTCCTCATCTATAAAGCCAAATGTATGAATTAGATAAAACTTTAAAAGTCCCTCGAGAATTTTGTGATTTGCTAAATTCCTACTGGGAATCTAAATGATAGAAGTTATTCTTTTTCTTATCATTAATAAATACTATGTTTTGGCTATACCTTATTTGTCCTCCAAATTCTGGGTAGACAGGTAACTCAATTACATTCATTGTGAGATCAGATTGGGAATACTTAAAATTTATGTAATTTTTGGTGTAGACAATAGAATCAGGGTGATTCTTACACTTAAAAAAAATGGATTATATCTTATCTGTTACTGGAACATACCAGTTTTCCTAAGGTCCTCAACTATGGTGAAATGAGTAAGGATGGATGGATGTGAAAGGAAAAAGAAAGGTTAGTAAAAGGAGAAAAAAGTCTTTATTCAACTCATCTAATTAACATTTTTTGAAATATCCACACTATGCTAGGTGCTATGCTAGCAAATGAGGATGTGAAAATGAATAAGACAGTTTCTCCCCTCAAGAAGCTTGTGGCCCAACGGTGAAAACAGAGAGTTAAAAACAATTACAAATACAATGTGATGGGAGCAGCATTTAACTTTTATGGGAACTTATAATATGCCGAATTCTTTGCTAAGAATTTTAGAAGTATTATCTCATTATCAAAACAGACCCCCTAAAGTAGGCATTCTATTTAATAAATGCATCTTTTATAGGTAAAGCTACAAGTACAAAGAGGTTAGTCTAAACACCTCTTTTACTCATGGACCCTCACAGACTCTCTGTATGCTTTTTCATTTTTTTAGCTAACAATTCCTTGATTCCATTAATATTTTATGTTTGCATTCCAGAAAGAGAATATTATTTGAAAATTTTAGTATCATTATCTTTATTTTGGAAATAGTTTTATTCTAATTTACCTTTGGATTTTGTTCATACTGCATGGATTGGTGACTTTTGAGCCAGGTGGCTTCCCACTGGTGGACTCATGTAAGCCAAGGAAGCAGGGCAATGTGGTTTACAAAACGGCTGCCTCTTTGAGCAAGGCAAAATTCCTTGGAAGTTGGTTGTCTGAGTAAGACTGCATTGATTGGCTTACTCAGATCAATGGATATTGGGTACCTTTTCAAATAATGGAATACATCAACTGTTGAGTACTTTTGAAGACTGATCAGAGTTAAATGCCCTGTGGTACTATTATAGGTAGAAACTTAAAACTAGTTAATATTCTATAGGATCTAAATGAAAATATTTTCCCCCAAAAGCTATATTTTATAATGATTTTACCAGAAATATTTCAGGTATAAACTGAATGAATCTTTGGGTTTCAGTTGATGATGAACATATGTTTCTTTTAGAAATGTTGAATAGGTTTTTTTTTTTTTTTAATTTTTGTTCTATTACATTTCTAGCAATTCTGCCAAGACAAAACTGTGATATCTGGGATAGAACTGTATTTCATTTTGGCATTTTTGGAGTGGAAGTTCCTGGATCCCAGTAGTGAGAATCTTCAGAGCTACTAGATAGAATCTATATAAGAACCTAGACATTGTCACTAGAGCAATTTTGAGAGAATGTGATATTTGTGTGTTCAATGGTGAAATAGTGTAGTTCAACTTGCTGTGTCACTCTGTGTTTTGGTTGATAGTGGAATATATAGTTGCCATAAAACTCTATTCACATTCTCACTTCTGCCTAGGTAAAAAAATCAAACTGGCAGAGAATATAAAAGTGCCTCTCCCACAAAGAAATGACTATATTAGGAGGACTACTTATCAGAACTATTGGGCACACTACTTTCCTCAGGGGTAGGGCTTATAGAAGGCTGTTTTATGGACTGAATGTTTATTTCCCCACCAAATTCCTAGTAGAAGCTCTAACGCCCATTGTGATAGTATCAGGAGGTGGACCTTTGGGGGAGGTAACCAGGCTTAGCTGAGCTCATGAGGGTGAATCGCCCATGAGATGATTAGTGTTCTCATAGGAAGATGGGAGAGACACCAGGCCTTCTGTCTCTGTTCTGTGAAGAGATAGTGAGAAGGCAGCTGTCTGCAAGCCAGGAAGAGCCCCTCTCCTCAAGAGCTGAATCTGTGGGCACCTTTTTCTTAATAACAGCCTCTGAAACTGTGAGAAATAAATGGCTGTGTAAACCAAGTCTATCACATTTTGTCGTAACACCCTAAGCTGACTAAGACAGACTGTATGACCAGAAGAAAATAAAAGAAGTCATGATTTGGAATTCCTATTCAGAACCTTAAAATATAATTTCTTTTACTATTTAGTCTATCTTTTCCAATAAATTGAAGTATTTCCAAATAAAGCAAATCTCTATTATGAATTGTCTAAGGATCTCAGCCCCCTACTCACTTACAAACTCCCAAAATAAAATGTATCTGCCCCTGTTCTTCCACACCCATTAGTAAAATAATATTTTCGAATGCTTTAACTTTCTATTTAATCAAAATTAGTTTTTCATGTGATTGTCTATGAAAAATCTGTCCTGATTATAAAGAGAATAAAGAGAAATCTTTATTTTCCTCATATATCACTTCCTTACGTGTTAAACACATCTATAACAATGACACATTGTGATACATAAAGAAGTTACTGTTAAAAAAGAAATCACTTAGAATTAATGTTTATCAACTATTTTATACTTTCAATGTCCTTGAGACTATAAAGTTGGTGTCTTTTTAATATATAATTGGTATGTATTTTAGATTATTATTGCATGTATACCACAGTCTATAAGAATATTCATAGCAGCATTATTCAGTATAATAGAGTAAGAAAAATGGTACATTATTCAAATATTTGTGTATATTACGCAAGAGAATATTAGAATATAAGCATTAAAATAAAGTACATTGTATACTACATCATAAGTAGATGTTAGAAAAATTAAGTTGAGTAAACAAATTCTCTACACACTAAAAAAGAAAGTATTTGTCCTTGTTCAAAGGAACTATACAAAAGCCCCTAGGTGTTCAGATTGTTTAAAGTATCTGAAAGTCAATGCCTAATGGGTCAAATAGATAAGGTGAATGGTAAAGTTGGGGTTTTGTGTATGAATGCTGGGACTGACAAACTAGGGTGTATGATTGAATCATCTGAAGTTACCACTGTGCAGACATTCCTAAGATTGGTGTCGTATCAGGCATGTCAGTGTTACCAGATCAGATTTTTGAGAGAAAATTTAGATCTAGGTGAAAATTCTTTTTTTGTGTGAACCTAAGCTTAATTTTAAAAACTGAATGCCCAGCTCTTCTCTTCTCTTTTCTCCCCCTCTCTCCCCCGTGTGTCTCGTGTCTCTGTCTCTCTCTCCCCCCCTCCTCTCTCTACCTTCTCTCCTCTCCTCTCTCCCCCCATTTCTCTCTCTCTCTCCCCTCCTCCTTAATGCTGCTCTGCAGCTTCCCCCACCAATAAAAGACCTTTCGTACAAAAAAAACAAAACAAAACTGAAAGTCCAACTACAATATGTTAGGTCAAACCAGGCTGCCTATTTGCAAAGTTAAGTTTGATGGTATCAGTCTTGATATCCAAGTACACCCATTTCATAATTATAATAAGTTTGAAAGTTACTCAGGATATCAGTGCAGAAATTTAGGAAAAGAATGAATGGGCAATGTCAAAGTTTATCTCTGTAACACTTCCTTATTTATGCTTTCAATATTAATGTTCACTCATTTTCCACAATAAATCTTTAAGTCAATTTCCTACCAAGTTTAGCCGGATTCAGTGCCATTCTCTTTTGGGGTATGCTTTGCATAGTTGTGCTCTGATTAATTGCTATGATTTTATATTTTGTTCTTATGGGACAATGTTACTTTCTTATTCTTGAGAAGCGAAGTTTGGTGGGGAGGACCTCATTTCTCAACTACAAGTGCAAATGCACTGCAGAAGTCATCTAATATCGTGTGAAAAACAGAATTTTCAAATTTTATGCATTGAGAGAGATTCCATCTCCAAACTTGAATAGTCATTAGTTTGGCTAATTAGTGAGTATATTATTGCTAATTTGTTCTTTCAAAAAGTATTAGGTACATCTCAGGGCATCACAGACCTGTTATTGCTCAGGTATAGGGTAGGACAACGCCTGTGGCTCAAAAGAGTAGGGCGCTGGCCCCATATGCCAGAGGTGGTGGGTTCAAACCCAGCCCCAGCCAAAAACTGCAAAAAAAAAAAAAAAAATTTAGGTTATTACAATCCAAGTTTTCAGTGCAATCTTACTATACCATACATATGCAACAGACTTAAAAATTTATAGGATCTCAATAAAAGATGGTTCTTTTTTTTTTTTTTTTTGAGACAGAGTCTCACTTTATCGCCCCCAGTAGAGTGCCATGGTGTCACAGCTCACAACAAGCTCCAGCCGCTCTTGGGCTTAGCTGATTCTCTTGCCTCAGCCTCCCGAGTAGCTGGGACTACAGGTACCTGCCACAATGCCTGGCTATTTTTTGTTGCAGTTTGGCTGGGGCCAGGTTCGAACCCACCACTCTTGGTATATGGGGCCGGCGCCCTATGAGCCACAGGCCCTGGCCCAAGATGGTTCTTAATTTTCTTATCTCTGTGCACCAGTAGAAAAAGAATATAACTTGCAGGTCATATTTTGGCAGTTTTCCCAAACAAATTATTCTTAGTTATCATAATACATATTAAAAAGGCTATTAAGCATCTTGTTTTGTTTTTTGAAGGCCTTTATAATTAAGAGACATCCTCAGAGGCGTGGAGGATATATTTTCACCCATATGCATCACAGCGTTTTATTTTTTACCCTCTTTTCATTTTCTAGTGCCAGTTTCTTGATAAGTTAGGTCTTCATTCTGTGCTGAATTATGATCACATTTGTTCAGTTCTCAGCATTTGATTTATTCTTGGGCTCTAGGTCCTCTACCAAGTATCCCATGATGACAAACTTTTCTCCCCTAAGTACTTATCTGCTGGCTTTCAGTAAAAAAGACTGCGAAGTTCCCAGTATAAGCAGTTACTTATCATGTTATTTCAAATGCTATTGTTCCTTAACATCATTATGTTTTTGATATCTTCTCTGGACGGTTCGATTCATATTCACTTAGAAAAAGAAAGAAACTCTTTTACATGTCTCTGAGGGTCAAGGTCTCCTCCCAATTCCATAGTGTACTGAATCATACCATAGGACTAAGTACGTGATACATTTGATAGTAACAAATAAACTCTACAGGATACTGTATGCTTTCTACAGAAGGAATTGTGAACTACTACATAATTATTTTTAACATTATTTTACATTTTTTGAAAATATCTATTTTGTGTATTTACTGTGGTGTGTAAAGATGAATAAAACTTTTCATTCCTTTAAGTGTTTTATAGTTTTAATGTTCATGAAGAACTATAAAAATGAACAAGAAGTGCCCTGAGAGACGTATAACCAAAATGCTACAGGGTATACAGCAATTAATTTTGATTTGGGGAGCTGGAGGAAATCCAACAGTTTACTCTGTAAGAAAGTTTCACATTAACCTGACAAAATTATTTTTCCAGATGCATTTTCTGGAATGCACACCGGAAATCATGTCTTCGAAAAACTAAAGAAGCTGGCATCGTTAGACATAGAAAATGTTCTCCCCCAATGTTACCATTAACAGTAATAAGAAATTCAAAATCCAATTCTTTCACTTTGACTCATTACTATTAATGAGACAAAATGAAAGGAAATGCCAGATAGTCCTTCTGGAAATACAGAGAAGGTGAAAATGAGAAATATGACCTGCGATTTTAATTTGTAAGTCTGAATATGATAAAACAGAGTACAGGCTCTGTAATTTATCAGAAAAGTTAGCTTTCAGTTTCTGTATCACCTTTTTTCTTGTAATACTGAGGCTACACTTTCTCTAGTTCATTGTTAAAATCTTCCAGTAAAAGTATTCTGAATAGGTGAGTTTGAGATGGAAGAGCACGAAGAAATAAAGAAATAATTTTAGCTTGCTTTATTTCATCCTTGTTATTTGTGCTTTTCAGTGTCTCATTATTAAAATCAAATAGTCATTAGACTTCTAGAACTTAGTTACCATTTTGAGAACGTTTACTCTGAGAGGGAGTGTGTTTGGGATATATCTGGATTCCATTGAAATGATCATCTTCCCATACTCAAGCCTAAATAACTACTTTTTAAATATAATTATTGCTTTACCTTTTAATTTCTTGCCTAAATATGATCCAGGGTTTGTTGCTTCCAGGATGAACAGAAGGAGAAATACAGTGTAACTAACCACATGCTACTGTGGACTTCAAGTATTTTCAGTCTGTTGTCTCACTATGTTCTATCACTTGACTGTGATTGTTTCTATTTTTTAATATACAGGAACCAGGTCACTTGAAAATATTCCCTTTCTACCCAGAACACCTGGAAAAAAATATGTCTATGTGACGAAAAGCTGATGTTGTCTTTAAATCCTTATAAACTTTCTTAATAAAGCCTAATGGAAAATGTTAACTAAAATGCCCATACTCGGGTAAGATTCTTTCATACTTGCACTTGCTGGCTGTGTTGTGTTCTCTTTCCCTTTATTTGTTCGTTTTCCTTGTTGTTTCCAAATCAGTTACCTTTTCTTTTTCTTTTTGGAAAAGAAAAACACCAGACCTCCACTACTAAAATAGCACATTCAAACTCAAAAGGGCTTCTGCAAGTCTCAGTTAACAGCCTCAGGACAGCGTATCTTCAGTTCTTTACTGTCTCTGGATTCAAGACTGCTTACAGCAAAACAATATATTGCTTCCATGGTTAAGGTTATAAAAACACGAAGTCTTGGCATAAAGGCAAAGAGTTTATTTTTTAAGAGACTTGGAATCAAAAAATCAACTTATATTCACCAAAAGGTACCATCATTATTTAGAAGTAATAAAAACATCAAGTCATTCAATTTGCAAAAATAAATTTATTTGTGCTCCTAGGTATCCATTGACTGAGTTTTAAATTTTACTTCTGTTTTACCAATGGCTGTTTATCTAAAATGATATTTTGTCAGTTAGAACAGACTCTTTTTAAAGAAACAAATCCTTTAAAATTAGCTGTAAATCACTAAGCAGAATTTATTACAAAGATTACTTGGTATCTCATAAAATCCAAAAATGATGATGACATCCCAAGAAGTTACTAGAAAGAAGTACTCAGATGCTGATTCTTTCTTTTTTCTTTAATTTATTTTGAAATTTCTGAATATTACCTGGTACAAATGTTTTAGTTACATAAATTGTTTGAATCAAAGTTATAAATTGCCCATCACCCAGGTAGTGTGCATTGTACCTGTTAGTTGTAAATTTACCTGTCCCTCCTACCACCTCCTACCTGCTTGATTTCCAATGAGTGTTATTCCTATATGTGACATGAGTGTTGATGGATTCTTTCCAATAATGAGTACATGTGATGTTTGCTTTTCCATTCTTGGGATACTTCATTTAGAAGCATGGTCTCTAGTTTCATCCAGGTTACTACAAGAGATATTACTTTATAATTTTTTATGGCTGAGTAGTACTCCATGGTATACATATGCCATATTTTGTTAATCCATTCATGTATTGATGGGCACTTGGGTTATTTCCAGATATTTGCAATTGTGAATTGTGCTGCTAGAAACATTTGAGTCTAGGTGTCTTTTTCTCTTTTTTTGTGTGTAAATACCCAGTATTGAATGAAATGGTAGGTATACTTGGTCTGCTTTGAGTTCCTTGAGGTAACTTCATACTACTTTCCATAGAAATGGTACCAGTTTGCAGTCCCATCAAAAGTTTATAAATGTTGCTATCACTCTCCATCCACAGTTAAGTGATTGGAGCCTCCCTGAAAGAGATTAACCTCTTTATTTTTAAAATTTTAGATTTCCAGGGAAATAACGCCAACTGGTTCATCTGGCATCAGGGGCCAATGACTGATCTAAGTGTCTGTGGGCAGGGGAATGGAGTGATTTTGTGTGAAGGGATATTGAGATAATGTTACCTTAAGGGGTATTTGAAATGGGGCATGGGGGATAACATTCAAGACACAAGTGGGGAAATTGCTAGAAAATGCGTGATTGTGGACTGAACAAATAACCATTAGGAGATGTGATAGATTAAAGATGGCTAAAGATTCTTTGCAACTTCTCCCACTGAGAGGTAGAGTCTAATATCTATCTCTTCCCTTAAATACAGGCCAACCAGAGCCAGGCCAATCATAAAGTGAGGTAGAAGTGATGTTTTTAGGACTTCTGAAGTTAGATTTATTAGACGATCTGCAGTTTTCTCTGAGGCCTCTTGTGAGGCTTTTGTGTCTCTGAACTACCGTGTAATAACTCATGAAGCTATGGTGCTGGAAAGACCACCTGGAGAGACCAAAAGAGGTGGTTCCAGAATTATGTGAAGAAAGAGACATGCTTGTCCAACTGCCAGTGGTTCTAGCACCCCACCATTCAAATTACCCCAGCTATGGTCCAAGAAACAGTGACAATACAAATGAACCATCTTCAATGGGCCATGCCCCAAATGTAGATTTGTGAGCCAAATTGAAGCTTTTTTTTGTTGCTTTAAACACTTAAGTTTTAGAAAGTTTTAGAGTTGTTGATTATTCAGCATTGCTATCTGGACCTAGAGTTTACAATTTTATTTAATACTTGACATAGCTTCTACTCAATACTAATTCTCTTTACTTTCTATGTATCCCTCAATATTTTCAGAATAAATTCATAGACATGTTTTGTGAAGTACAAGAATTTGCATTAAGAAAGGTGATACAGAGAAAATACTTTTCTTGTTCCTCTCTATGTAGGACATTTCCTGGTCTACTTGGATCAGCATTTAATACTACATTTCAGTTTTTCATTATTTGTTCAGTGTATCCATCAATAGGCAAAGAAAATGTGTCATTCTCAAATATGTAAGCCCCTTTATAAAAACTAAGCTAAACATTCGATGACATTTTTATCCATAGATAAATAAAAGTTCTTGAATGTCTTGCATGTGCAAAGCATTTTCCTAGATGAGATGTTATTTGTCTTACACGTACCACATGGAAAACTATCCAGTTGGAATTTGCTTTGCCTCTTGTTATTACAGACAGTTTCCTATCATCATGTGTTCTAGCAAAGACTTCACTTGGTAGATGATTACCCAAGAATAACACTTTTTCTTCCCATACACACTGAGAGTAAGGAAATAAATCACTGATTTATTGCATCTTAATTAAAATATATTGGGCCTGCTCATTATATGTACATGCTTCCATTTCATTTTCATGATGACCCTGTTTCATTACAATAGCCATTCTTTTGGGTTTTTTACAATAATATCCAATGTTTATTCTAATAAATAGTTTTAAATTTATTTACAGAAAGTATATAGTTCTTTATCTTTTGTTTTGTGTACTATATCTCCTCTAATTATCTAACTTATTTCTAAATTTTTATTTTTCGTTTAATGATCATAGAAGAGGCTTTGCACTCTTTAATGAGCTGGGATGTGTATAAAGACATGAATACATGAAGAAATATACCAGTATTTCTCATACAACTGAAATGTTAACATAACTTTATGGTAAAAATTCTTCCTATCCATAGAGTAAGTTTTTTGCAGCTTCCTTAGCTGTTTTGGTAAATGAGAAGAAAAAAATATTTTAAATTTTACAAAGCATTCTCCTTTGAAAGCCTCCCTCAGAGATTAAATGCTTGTTTCTTACGTCTTCCTGAGGGAGGAAAATTTCTAACATATATTAGTTTCCTAAATTCAATAGTGTATTTGGAGAATTTTTTGTTATGTAGAAATAAATTTGAGGCCATTAGCTTTCCTTTGTTTGCAAGTTCCTGCTAGCTGAGTAATATATGGCTAAGCAACAAGATTTTAGTGGAGGATTTATGAAAAGCGAATCCCCCATTCTTTTGAGAATATTTAGGAGTTTCCACACTGTGTGATATAATGAATAACTTATACTTAACATACAAAAATTTGCCATTCAAAGCAAAAATAATTCATCTCAGCATTTCAAATTGAGCCTAGAAAACAGATGGTCATGACAAGTACAGAAACATTCATAGAAAATATTTTGAAACAAATAACGTCTGGGTTAACCAACACACAAGAAAAAGGTTATACCGTCAGAATCAAAGCAATCAATCACATTTGTCAATATTAGTATGGACATTCTTCGATTTATTAAGCCTTCTCAAAATTTACCAGGGCTTTCTTTTCTGCTAAACTAAAAATTTTCTCAGGTTATAAGAATAAGTGAAGGTTACCTTACATATTGGACATTAGCATATTTCTAAGAATACAGTTCATGTACTATAAGTCCTATGCCTACCTCAAGAATCTTAGTTGGTTCTGATTATTTCACACAGTTTATTTCCTACTCTTCCTCCAATGGGAATTGTAGAGCATTTTATAGATTTAATTGTCAACTTAATATTTTAATGTGATCACAAAACATACTGAAAATTTACTTTTTATCTGTTTTTCTTCAGCACTTGAGTTTTAGTTGGATCCAACTCTGGACGACGCAAACTTCAGCAATCTCAGGTTCCAAAGCAGAATCCACCACCCAAGGTTGTGACATTATAACATCCTCCTCTACCCACCTGTGCTCTTTACTTCTTCAAGGACAGCCACTTTTCCCTTATATGAATTATATGAATTCTGTATTATATGAATTATATGCATGTGTATTATATGAATTTTTCCTACTCTGTTAATGTTTCCCTTAATGTTGGGAAATCCATCATAAGAAAATCTCGGAGGCCAAATAACTTTAAAAACCATTGGGCTCCTCCCACTCCCCTTGCTCCAAGAATGTTACTTTGTCTGTTTTCTGGAGTCAGAAGAGTTTAGTTCCTTCTGGAAACTACTCTGAATGCAATTGCCAAAATGTATTACTGAGCCAGGTCATTTCCTGATCCTTAAGGTTTTCTCCTCAGCTTTCTACCAAAGTGCCCTTCTGTGCATCCTTGCTGAGGATTGCAATGTGACTTCTGGGACTCCCTTTATACTGTGTCACTATCTACATAAGAGTTAATGTGGCCTGTAATCATCCTCATGTGTTGGACCACTTAAATCCTCCACTTAAAGAAGAAAACATAAAAGCACAAACTTAAGGCAAATATAGGACTTAAGGGCTACATTGACCAGAAATGCCAATATGATATTTCTATAGGAACACTGCTGCGGACATTAAAGCACATTTTGGCAGACGCGTGGTGGTATCACAATGTAGTTTTAACCTGTATTTCTCCATTGATTAATCATATTAAACATCTTTTCATATATTCTTATTGAGCTTTGGGGCTTCGTTTATGGTAAAGCGAATTTACATGCTTTGTTATTTTAATATTGGCTTGTCTTTTCATTATTGATTTATGGGTATTACATTTCTGCATAAGAGTCTTTCTTGGGCATGGGTGTTGCAAATCTGTTTTCCTACTCTACGGCTTTGCCTCCCACTTTCTTAGTGTTATCTCTAAATGAACAGAAATTCTTTTGTTTTTGATGACTACTATACTAATATTTTCATTTATGATTAATGCTATTATATAATGTTTAAAATATCTTTCTCTATCACAAAGATATCAATATGTTCTCTTATTTTAATTTCTGTAAGATTTGTTTACTTGCTTTTTACCATGTAGCTAAGTCCTCCTTATTTTTTCTCCAGAATTGTTTTAGTGATTACTGCTTGTATCTCCACATGTATTTTAGAATTGTCTTCTCAAATTCCACTAAAAATCTGATGACACTTTTTATCAGGATTACACTGAATTTATAGGTCAATTGGCTGAGAATGTCTTATTTAGAATATATAGTCTTTTATTTTCAGAACACCATATATCCCTTCCTTTATTCTTTCTATTATTACATCTTCAATGTTCTCAATAACTTTTCATATTTTCTGTGTAGATTAGAGGTCACTAAGTTGCTCAGATTTATTCCTGGATGTTTGAAATGTTTTTCTTTTCTTTTTTTTTTTTCAGTTTTTGCCGGGGTCAGGTTTGAACCCACCACCTCTGGTATATGGGGCTGGTGCCCTACTCCTTTGAGCCACAGGTGCCGCCCCTCCCCCCCCTTTTCGAGACAGTCTCACTTTTTTGCCCATGGTAAAGTGCTGTGGTGTCATAGCTCACAGCAACCTCAGACGTTTGGGCTTAAGTGATTCTCTTGCCTCAGCCTCCCGAGTAGCTGAGACTACTAGGCACCTGCCACAACACCTGGCTATTTTCAGAGAGGAGGTCTTGCTCTGGCTCAGGCTGGTCTCGAAGCTGTGAGCTCAGGCAATCCATGTGCCTCAATATCCTTAGGATTACAGGTGTGAGCCACTGCACCTGGCCCTGAAATGTTTTTCATGCTGCTACAGATATACAAGGTATTTTTAAAAAGTGCTATACATACTATTTTAATTGTTGCTCTTTGATAAAAATAGCATAGATATTTATTTATTGTAGTCAGCAATATTATTAAAGTCACCAAGCAATGATAATACAGTTTTATAGATTGTTTTAAATTTCTACATAAAAGTCACGTATTCTGCAAATAGAAGCATTTTATTTTATTTTATTTTTATTTTTTATTTTTTTTTGAGATAGAGCCTCAAGCTGTTGCCCTGGGTAGAGTGCCGTGGCATCACAGCTCACAGCAACCTCCAATTCCTGGGCTCAAGCAAGTCTCTTGCCTCCGCCTCCCAAGTAGCTGGGACTAGAGGCGCCCGCCACAACGCCCGGCCATTTTTTGGTTGCAGCCGTCATTGTTGTTTGGCGGGTCCGGGCTGGATTCGAACCCGCCAGCTCAGGTGTACGTGGCTGGCGCCTTAGCCCATTGAGCCACAGGCGCCGAGCCTGTTCTGTTGGTATTTTGATTGGAATCGAATTAACTTTGTATAAAATGCTGGGGAAATTGACAACTTTATCAAGTTGTCCTTCAGTGACTGGATTATTTCACTTAGCATAATGTCCTGAAGGTTCAGCCATGTTGTACCATATGTTCAGAATTTCCTTTTTACAGCTACAAAGTATTCTTTTGTATGTGTGTGTGTGTTTTTCATTCATCTGTTAGTGAACATGTGGGTGATGTGAACATAGGTGAACAAATATTTCTTTGAGCTTCTACTTTTGATTCTTTTGGGTATATATTCTTTTGCTGGATGTTAAAGCAAATTCCAGAGTGCTGAGATTTAGAGGCGTGAGCCACCATGCCTGGTCTGTATGCTATTTTAAGTTTTTGAGGAAGTACCATACTATTTTGCATAGCAGCTGCACCATTTTATATTCCTACCTACAGTGTACAAGTGTTCTCATTTTTCTATATCCTCTTTAATACTTGTTATTTTCTGGTGTGTGTGTGTGTGTGTGTGTTTTAAGCTAGGGTCTCTCTCTGTCCCCTACACCTGTCTGCCTGATTTTTTTTCTATTCTTGGTAGCGATGGGGGTTTCACTCTTGGTCAGACTAAAAGCAAACTTACTGCCCACCTCAGCCTCCCAGAGTGCTAGGATTACAGGTGTGAGCCACTTTACCCACTTTGTTTTGTATTTTGTTTTCTGGATCATGGCCACCCTAATGGGTAACTTACTGTTTAAGTTTTTATTTCCAATATTTAGAAATGTTTAATTTTTCTGGATTGACTGTGTATCCTTTGTTGTTGCTGAACTTACAAGATTAGGGTTTCTTTAAATAAATTGCTTGGAATTTTCTGTTTAAACAATCAGGTATTAAACACAGGCATACTTGGCATTGTACTTTTCACTTCTTCCATTATCATCTGTATGCCTTTTTTTTCTTTTGGAGGCAGAGTCTAGCTCTGTTGCCTGTCTAAAGTGTGGTGTTGTCATCATAGCTCACTGCAACCTAAAATTCCTGGCCTCAAGTGATCCTGTCTGAGCTGGGACTACAGGGATGCACTAGTGTGCCCAGCTTATTTTTCTGTGTTTTAGTAGAAATGTGGTCTTGAACCCCTGGCCTCAAGCAGTCCTTCCAGAGGCATGAGGCACCATGCCTGGTCTGTATGCATTTTCTTTTATTGCTGTAATGTGCTATGTAGGACATTTGACAAGAGTCAACAATCCTTTCCTTTTTTAAAATTTTTTGTCAGAAAATATTCAGTCTTTTACTACAAGTAAAATGTTACCTCTGTGGTGTTTTGTTTTTTTTTTTTTTTGATAGTATTGCCCTAGGTAGAGTGTGGTGGTGTTATAGCTCACAGCAACCTATTTTTTGGGATCAAGTGATCCTCTTGCCTCAGCCTCCCAGGTAGCTAGGATAATAGGTCCCAGCCACAATGCCTGGCTAGTTTTTCTGTTTTAATCTCACTCTTGCTCAGGTTGGTCTTGAAATCCTGAATTTAAGTGGTCTACCCGCCTTGGGCTCCCAGAATTATAGGTGGGAGCCACTGGGCCTGTAGTTTTTGTTGATGCTCTTTATCAGGTTGAAAACATTCCTAGTTTGCTGATAAGCTATAAAATGAGTGAATGTTGGATTGTTTATATCTATCTGATTGAATATTGGATTATTTTATATTTTTCTGTAGATTGATACCATTTTCCCAGGCAATTGATTGTTTTGTTTTTGTGAATATTGAGTCAACTTTGCATTCATATATTACTTGATTCAGTTTCCTCACATTTTTGTTGAAGATTTATTGTGTCTTTGTTCATGAGGGATTTTTTTTTTTTTTTTGCATTGTCTTTGATTTTGTTTTGTTGGGAGAGTGTGCTTATGGATTTTTGGAAGTAATTATGTTGAATTGGTATTGTTACTTTAAATGTTTGATAGAATTTTGCCCATGGCACCACCCGACAGTTTCTCCCTTGTGTGTTTTGTTTTGAGGTTTTTTTTTTTTTTTTTTTTTCTCCCCAAGCTCAAATTCAGTTCTTCAATGGTTATAGTACTTTTCTGGCTATCTCTTTCATCTTTTCAATGAGGTGGTTCATTTCATCCAAGTTGCTGAATAGAGTTGCATAAAGTTTTGTAGCATTTCCTGACTATTCTTTTAATGTCTGTAAGGTCTGTAGTGATCCAGGTATTGGTAATATTTTTCTCTCTTCATCTTTTAAATCTGTCAGTCTTACCAGAGGTTTTTCCATTTTATTGATTTCTAAAATCATAGAGTCACTTTCCTGACTACCTCCCTCTCCAGGATTTGATTAGTACTTTGTTTCCCTGGGGCTTCTCTTTTTGGGTTCTTCAGCCAGAAAAGCTAGGGCCTTAGGTACCCTGCTTGTCTGGTTGTGTACACATCTAGGGCCAAGCGACAGGAGCAGAGGGGGAAAAGGAATAAGGTTCAGCCCATCCCCTCAAACCATAACTCTTTCCATTTATGTGTTTTAGGTGACCTTTTTCTGTTTTAAGTCTGACTTCTGTCAGCATCCACAAATAACTTCCAAGTTACATACTACTGAGTCCAGGCTGGGGCATAGCAGAGGTGGGGAAAGGGGGGCAAATAAATCACCTTAGGTTCACCTGAACTTCAAATTCCCCTATCCATCTGTTATCGTTTACTTTTCAGGGTCTTCAAATTAGCTGCTTTGATTCAGAGATTCTGTCTATATCTCATAACTGAATTCAGTGGGAGAAACAGGATAGAATGTGCCTATTGAATTTTATCTGGATCCAGAAACTGGCATTAAAGTTTAAATTGTTTCTTTGAACATATTTTTTGTTCTAAATTTTGAAAGAGGTGAGTTGATTCTTTTACTTCTCAAGAATGGAATAACTACTCATAAGTAATTTGCTTTAAAGTTTTTTACTTGTGGATAACCTTTGTTTGAATTAAGGCTGAATAGGAGCATATTGTCGTAAAAGATGTGCATTCATGCTGTCCATGTAATTCAGCACTAGAGATGTATATGGTATTCCCATCTTTTAAAATTTAAGTGTATAAAAACCTTCCCTTGTTGATCTTACTGCTTCCTACTTCTTATTTTAATGAACAATATGCAAGGTTAACAGAGGTTTAGAACAGTAAACCAATTGGAAATGGCAGGGCACTATTAATCCTTTTTCTAATTTTAGCATCAGTAGCAAGAAAGGCATGGGTTGCTTCAATACTAAGAGCATTTTCCCTTTTTGTTTTTGTTTTGCCGAATGGCCTACTTTGTCTTACTCCAAACAGAATCTCATAATTCAGAGTTCCTTCCCATGAGGGGATGAGAAAGGCTGTAATTTACTGTGGCCCCCCTAGCTGTCTAGTTAGGTATATATATTGTTTCATTATTTCTCCAGTTTCTGGCTGGTAGACTAAAGCCAAGTGTTCATTAAGTATGGTTGATCTGAGGGTGTGTGATGCTTTCAAAATTTGACCATCAACTCAAATAGATTTCTGTGGTGTTCTTGCTAGATTTTTTTTTCTTGGTCTAGTGCTTTTCTATATTCAACCCCCCTGCCCTCTCACATGTGTCCCAGTATTGAAATTGTTTAATTAGCTTACTCTGGTAATGAATGTGATATTTCAGACTTACAAATATAGGTTTGTCCAGTTTTTGTTCATTTTTGTGCTTACCCTTTGTATTCTACCTCTTGTTAATTTCCTCTGTAGTACTCTGCCTTTGAATTTTAGATAAATAGCACATATGTGGGTTCCACTGGTTATGGGCAGGACAGTATGTGATGGGTTCTCTTTGGATGGGTTCTCCTTCGATTCTTACAGCTGGTCTTAGATATAGGAAACAAATAGTGCTGAATGGGATTCTACCCAGGCAGCCTGACCCTAAAGCCTCTTTCCTTAGGAACTACTATATATAAAATATGTGTAGTTCTGTCATCCCAAATATGGAAATAATGATGATTTCTGATACCTCCTACCAGTCCATTTATGACTTTAAACACCAATTTAACAGTGTGTTTTTATGCAGATTTATAATTTCCTCCTATGTAATGTCTCAATTACAATCTTGATATGAAAAATCGTAGAAAATATAACCTATGTATACATAAACATATAATTTAAAACCTCAACGTAATATCTTAGTAATACCAGAAAGGAGATATAAAAAGGACATCATTTATACAAAACTTTATTTAATTATATAAATACTTAAGTATAATGAAGTAGCCAAGTGTTTATATCATGTGTAGAATAACCCTCAGTGGGCCAATATTGGTGCTGGTATAATGCTATATGGACAATTCAAAGTTGTGTTGCTGTCAGTTAAGTGATTTTCTATAGTGATAAGCAGAGCAAAATATGATATCTTGGTTTACATGTTTATAGTAGTGGAAGATACAGTATATATGAGAATTGAATAGTAAATACTTTGTTAGGTCATAGGCTCAGATAAATGGGCTTCTCCTGTATTTAAATATGTAGGACCTTCTAAAGCTGTACCAGATGTGGGCCTTCTTTATTGTGAGGGACTGTATTGCCCACTTAGGGATGTATTACATATCTGTGCTCTCTGCCTGTCAGATGTCAGGAGCCCCCTTCTCCTAACCTGAAAGGACCCACAGGAGCTCTAAAACCACTCCCTTAAAATATGAAGGTTTCTCCATTGAGAATTACTGTTCTGAATCATTCTTTACTCAGCTGTCTTGAAGGACCAGTTATTTTTAAATTTCTAATTGATCACTGACTTTTTATAAAAATACAATGAAAATAGAAGAATGAAATTTTATTATTTAGACAGATTCTCACTATGTTGCCCTCGGTAGAGTGATGTAGTGTCACAGCTCACAGCAACCTCAAACTCTTGGACTTCAGTGATTCTCTTGCCTCAGCCTGCCAAGTAGCTGGGACTATAGGCGCCCACTACAGCGCCTGGCTATTTTTTTCTTTTTTATTGCAGTTGTCATTGTTGTTTAGCTGGCCCGGACTGGGTTTGAACCTGCCAGCCTTGGTGCATGTGGCTGGTGCCGTAACCACTGTGCCATGGGCGCCAAGCCAGAAGAATAAAATTTTAAAGCCAGCCAGAAAGGCAGACTCTGATTTTTATTTTTATTTTCTTTTTGAAACAGAGTCTCTGTCACCCTGGGTAGAGTGCTATGGCATCAAAGCTACAACAACCTCAAACTCCTGGGCTCAAGCGATCCTCTTGGCTCCTGAGTAGCTGGGACTGTAAGCCCCCACTACATTGCCCAGCTAATTTTTTTTTTTTTTTTTGTATTAGTAGAGATGGGGTCTCAATCTTGCTTAGGCTGGTCTTTAACTCCTAAGCTCAGGCAGTCCACCAGCCTTAGCCTCCCAGAGTGCTGGGATCACAGGCGTGAGCCAGCACCCTGCCTGGACTTTTTTTTCCCCCTTCTATTTAGAGACAAGGTCTCACTCTTTTGCCCTCCCCCACCGGAATGCAGTGGTACGAGCATAGCTCACTATAACCTAGAACTCCTGGGTTCAAGTGATCCTTCTGCCTCAGCCTCTCGAGTACCTCAGACTACAGTCATGCACCACCATGGCTGGCTAACTTTTTATTTTTAGGAGGTGGGGGGAGTGATGGATTCTCATTATGTTGACCAGGCTAGTCTTGAACTCCTAGCCTCAAAGGATCCTCTTAACCTTGACTTCCCAAAGTGCTGGGATTACAGGCATGAGCCACTACGTTTAGCCTTCTAATTCTTTTTTTCAGTAGAGACAGAGTCTCAACTTCATGGCGCTCGGTAGAGTGCCGTGGCGTCACACAGCTCACAGCAACCTCCAACTCCTGGGCTTAGGCCAGGCATCCTCAAACTTTTTAAACAGGGGGCCAATTCACTGTCCCTCAGACCATTGGAGGGCCGGACCATAGTTAAAAAAAAAAAACTATGAACAAATTCCTATGGACACTGCACATATCTTATTTTGAAGTAAAAAGTAAAACGGGAACAAATACAATTCACACCGAAGCATGTGGCCCCCAGGCTGTAGTTTGAGGACCCCTGGCTTAAGCTATTCTCTTGCTTCAGCCTCACAAGTAGCTGGGACTACAGGTGCCCACCACAATGCCTGGCTATTTTTTGGTTGCAGCCATCATTGTTGTTTGGCGGGCCCGGGCTGGATTCGAACCTACCAGCTTAGGTGTATGTGGCTGGTGCCTTAGCCGCTTAAGCCACAGGCGCTGAGCCCGCCTGGCTATTTTTTGTTGCAGTTTGGCCGGTGCTGGGTTTGAACCCTCCACCCTCTGTATATGGGGCCGGCACCCTACCCACTGAGCCACAAGTGCCGCCCTAGCCCTCTAATTTTTATTAGTAGATTTAGCAGACATGAAGTCAGTATCTGTTTGCTGTGCAAATTTCCAAATGCTTAATTTCTGCTGCTGAGTTGGTGATGTAGTCTCTAATCTTCATCTCACTTTCTCTTCCTGCTATTACCCAGGATGACTATATTTTGTTTAAAAAATTCTTACCTTTGGAAGATTTGCGTTTCCTTTTTCCTTAGCCAAATGCTCAAACGTTTTATTGCCAACGCCACCTTTGTTTGGCATATTACTTTTTATAAAAATTATTGTATAATGACGGAAAGAAACCTAACTGCTTTTGCCATCAGGGATCCCTTTTTATGTATAATAGAAATTAGCAATGTAGTTAACAAGCATAACTAAATTGTTTTTCTTAAAATGTGCATTTCCTTTCATGACTTTTCAAACCTTAATTTCAGATGTCCTGCTATATTTTTAGTGATTCCTCTAGAAAATTCCTGTAACAAAGCAGGAAGGGTCTTGGATCGCCAGACGTTTGTCAGTCTGCTGGTGCTGGTGGTGGGTGGGCACCCCAGTAGGGACCTGCGGCTGTTCCTCCCCATGGGTCTGTGTGAAGACGAGTACCGGCAAGGGGAGCACACTGCTCCACCAGTGATTGGATCTCAGATGCAGCTGGCATCTTTTCCTAACGTTTGGTAACTCTGTATTAGCAGAACAATTGGGTAGGTGGGTGGGGGCTTTTGTTTGTTTTTTTAATGGAAACCCTTCCTTCAATCATAATTTAAAAATTAGGGTTTTTATGGCATTTTGAAAACCTTTGATCTTCTAGCTGACTCAGTTTGTGTGTAGTCATTATACTGGGATGGGTATAGTTGGCTTTGGGGGGTGTGTGTGTGAGGTATTTACTGTTGGAGCCATGCACCATCATGAAGTTCTTGTGTGAGCTGGAAATTCTTGTGCTTCTGATATTTCTTTATTTTTGATGCATATAACAAATACAGGTTGAAGGATGTGATTTAGTACACACCTTGCTTTATCGGGCTGGGTTAGCCTTAGCAAGGCCCTCTTTCTGATGCTGGTGTGGCAGAGATGGTACTTACGGTGTAAAGAAGCATAGTGAGTCTCAGAATGTGTACCCTGGAGGAATAGGACAAGGCCTGAGTCTAAAGCTCCCTGCTTAAGGTATAGCTCACAGACATTTTTTTCAAATTTTAGAGTTGAGTTGTGTTAGAAATGAGATCATCTTAAGATGGATTTACCTCTATATGTTCAGCAGAAATATACTTCCCTTCTGTACCTGTTTCATTAAAAAAGTCATATACTGGCTCGGCGCCTGTGGCTCAAGGGGCTAAGGCGCCAGCCACGTACACCTGAGCTGGCAGGTTCGAATCCAGCCCGGGCCCGCCAAACAACAATGACGGCTGCAACCAAAAAATGGCCGGGCGTTGTGGCAGGCGCCTGTGGTCCCAGCTACTTGGGAGGCTGAGGCAGGAGACTCGCTTGAGCCCAGGAGTTGGAGGTTGCTGTGAGCTGTGATGCCACAGCACTCTATCCAGGGTGACAGCTTGAGGCTCTGTCTCAAAAAAAAAAAAAAGTTTTTCTAAAAAAAAGGTAGGTCTGGGCTCGGCGCCTGTGGCTCAACGGGCTAAGGCGCCAGCCACGTACACTTGAGCTGGCAGGTTCGAATCCAGCCCCGGCCCGCCACACAACAATGACGGCTGCAACCAAAAAATAGCCAGGCGTTGTGGCAGGTGCCTGTATCCCAGCTACTTGGGAGGCAGAGGCAGGAGACTCGCCTGAGCCCAGGAGTTGGAGGTTGCTGTGAGCTGTGATGCCACGGCACTCTATCCAGGGTGACAGCCTGAGGCTCTGTCTCAAAAAAAAAAAAAGAAAGAAAACAAAAATGCTGTAAAACCCTATTGACCCATGGTGCCAAATATTTTTTTTTTATTTTTACCCTTATTGGTAAAAAGTTGAAAATACAAATAGACAATTTATACAATTCATTTATAAATTTCATCTAGGTTTAGCATGACTAGCAAAATCTCTCACAGCACAATATACACATAGGGCAGATTTCACTGTACTTAAAACTATCTTAATTATTTTTGTCAACCTCTTGGTCAAATTTATTTTGAGGTTAAAACAAAACTGATTAATGTGCCTGCTAGACCCAGGACCAGAGCAGAACAACTTGGCCATTTCCTTAACGTTGTCCCGGGCTTGCTCAGTGTGTGCTCAGTGTGTGCTTTCTCTGCTGTAGCATCTATGACATCTGTTTTGGTAGGGTTAACTTGGGTTAGTATCAACAAAGAGTTAACATAACCAGCGTGTCCTCTTTGTCAAGGACTGTTCCTAGTGACACAACCAATGCTACCTGCCCCCTTCTGCTGGGCCCACCCATAGACCATCCTCTTAGAGCTGATCTGACATGTGGTCAGGGTCAGTCTATAGACAGGATATCCGTAAAGCTTAATTTCTTCTCACGAAGAGAGACTCTGTCTCAAAAAAAAAAAAAAAAAAAAAAAAAGCAACAGATATTGCCTCACAGTGTCTTTGGGTCTGAAATCTGGGTGCTGCCAAGCTAAGTTCTCTGGCTCAGGTTCTCTCCTGAGGCTGTGAAATCTTGAGGCTCCACTGGGGGGAGTCTGAGGCCAAGCTCACTTGGGGTTGTTAGCACAATCCTATTCCTTATTGGCTGTTGGACTGAGTGCCTCAGTTCCTCAGGGGCAATTGCAGCAGCAATAGAAAAGGAACACAGCCTTTCCACTTGGCTGTTCTCCTGCGGAAAAGGGTTACAAGCAGCCCTGGCACACATTCCACATTACTCTGAACCCTGCGTCTGCACCCATCTGGCCCACAGTAGGGTGCTCCACAATAAAGTGTCATACCAAAGTATGAACTGGCAGGTGCTCCAGCTTGGAAGAGTTAAGGGTGACTGGAATCCACAAGAAGGTAGCCAGGACCATTGGTATTTCTGTGGATCGGAGAAGGTAGAACAAATCCTCTGTAGGACAATGGGCAGTAGCCAGAAGAGTGCCATGCCAACCCAACCTCTTCCCCAGGAAGCCCCTGGCCTCCAAGAAGGGAGACAGTTCTGCTGAAGAACTCAACTTGGCCACCCAACTGACAGGACTAGTCAAGTCCCTATGGAACATCTACAAGAAGGAGAAAGCCAGAGTCACTTCAAGGCATTTGTCAGTCTTTGTATGGCTTGTGCCAATGCCCGGCTCTTTGGCATGTAGGCTAAAAGAGCCTAGGAAGCTGCAGACTAAGGTGTTGAAAAGAAAAAAAATAAAGCCCTTTTGGGGACCTGTAATAAGCAGGAGAAAAGAAAAGGAACACAGGCTATACAGAAGGGGAGAAAAATGGTAACATGAACTTTAATACATATGAATGATTTGCTCCTTTAAAGAATAAGTACTTTAAAATAAGTATCAGGTTTTCTTTTAGCATCACTGAATAAGTGCTTCTGACCTGATGCTGTTCTACCTTTGCCTATTACTGATTACACTAATTAGATTTATGTTTTCCAGAAATGTCATCAAGCCACACGCAATAATGATGGTTCCAGTCCATGAACCCCTGTATCACTCTCCCTCCGGAGAAACCCTGACTGCCTCCTTCTATCATCGCCCCATTCAGCAGGAAGCAGTTAGATTGAGTCTTCACCCCTTTTCCCTAACAGCAGTTAGAGTTTCTACTCAGAGAAGGAGAATTGATGCAGGACTTTTGGCGTTCTAGCCAACTCAGCGGAGCTGGCGGACCTGCTGCCTCCTCCTTGGCGGTGTTTGGTGCTGTGACAACCAGCTGAAGAGCCAGCAGGCTGGATGATAGGGAAGGAGGGGGACCTCCAACCCCCCACCGGAGGCTCCAATAGCCAAAAAGGCTGGACTTCTGCCGAAGAGACATCTGTGCCTTGGTGTCTCCTTCACTTTACACTTAGGACTAAATGTGGAACCCCCATTTCCTATGCCTAGGTTAATTTCATGTGAATTTCCTAGGCCATAATTCCATGAATGGACTGTGTT
>CAUYRH010015291.1:0-46065 GCA_963574655.1 Perodicticus potto | reverse complement strand
AAAAAAAAAAAAAAGAAAGGCATAGGCCTGAGCCAGGCAGACTCTGGCTGGCAACCCTTGGGCAACCTGGTGCAAGTTAGTTCCCCTCTGAGCCTCAGCTTCCTTGTCGGTAAAATGGGCCACCTCACTTTCTTCACTGCAGTGTCTGTGCTGTTCTAGATGTAGTGATTTGCATGTCAGGTCCTGGGTACATCATTTGATGCTCTTCGTAATTGACCGTGTCCCAGGCCCCAGGCTGGCTCAGAGCAGGGCCTCGTAATCATGGTGATATGCCATTGGCCAGACACAGCAGGCAGAGTGCCGGCACAGTGGGCCAACCCCAGCTCTGTGACCTGAGACCGACCATGGGCCTCGCTGAGCCTCAGCTTCCCCACCCATAAAACAAGGTTCTTGGAATCAATACTCTCCAAATATCTTTGCCTCTGTTGGACAGGAGATGTAGATTTTTATCCGTCTATTTACTTTAACACCTGAGAGGGAGGAAAATATCATCTCAGGGCTGTTGCTTTTTATGGCTCCAAAAATGGGGAAATCACAATCTCACCTTTACAGCAACGATAATGGTTTGGTTGGCCCCAAAAGGCTCTTGTGCAATCACTTCAATTGTTGATGTCCCAGTCATAGGGCCTGATGCCAGGTAGCCCTTGTCATCAATGTGCACCACGGACACCTTCTCGGGCCCATCCAGGACACGGTAGCTCAGTGAGGCTGCGCCATCCCTACAGAAAATGAAACAAACCTCTTTTTACAGATGGTGGTGGTGAGGGGCCCAGGTATGATGCTAGAAGACCCAGCAATCTGCACTCACAGCTCCTGGGAGAAGAAGAGAGCCCATTCTTGGCCCCTCCATGCCTTAGGGCCATGTGACGTCAGCTCTCTGGAGCCTCAGTCACCCGGGGAAAAGGAACTCGAAAAACCCCGGCCCGAGGAGAGCGTGACTTCTCATGCTCCTAAAGGCACACACTTGCTATGGGCCACCCCATAGGGACGGTGAGGGTAGAGTTTACGTCTTCAGCTACCTGGGGCCTTTGCAGGTAGTAAAGGATCGTTTCTGTGGCACACTGTTTTCCATTTACTGAATCGAGGCAGCTGGGAGTACTGGAGAGAGGACGGGGCTTAGAGTCAGACAGAACCCAAGGCCAGGCCCCACGTGCCATGCCGACAGCAGTCCGCACACTGTGTCCCCTCTTCTGGACTTGGTTTCCTCAATCATGACAAGGGAGCCCACTAGGCTAAACAAGGAGTTTGTAAACTACTGCCTCCGTGCCTGGGGCAGGAGGCAAATTATGCAACATTTAGTATTCCTTTACGTTTATTAATATCATAAAGAAATACAGGGAGGGAAGGCAAGCCCACTCACCTCTCCCTCTGACCCAGCCTGACAGACCCTCCCTGGACAATTTTAAGAAATTGTATTGACTCTGCCTCTACTTTCTTCTGCACCTCCCGCCCCCTCTTAGCCTGAGGAACCCCTCTTCACCCTTTAAGCCCTCTTAGCTTGAGCTCCTCCATCTGGAGCACGCCTCCCCTAAATCTTCACGGGGGCACCTTCCCCCTCCAGCTTAAACATCAGACAGCAGGAGGAGTGGAGGGTGTGCCCCACAGCGATAAAAGGGACACGCAAGTACCCCCCCAGCCATCACCAACAAACATGCTCTGAAAAGCCCACAGCTCCTGACAACTGGGACAGAGACACTCAAGGTGCTGGATGTGAGCGCAGCCTTGCTAAGGACAAGAGCTGAGTCACGTACCTGTTTGTCTGCAGCTTTACAAATGAGTTGGGGGACATTAATATTTGTTCTGCTTCTATTTCAGGGTTCAGCAGCAGCAGCTTCTCAAACACCTGGAAAAGAGGACAAGTTTTACTTCCTGTGGTCCCCTGGAGTCAGGTCTGGGCTAGGTGCCCACGGGGATCAGAGACGAGAATGGTGGCTTTCCCACCTGTCAGGTGGCTGGGAATGCTGGGAAGGGCTGACCTTTACAGGAGGCCATAGGAATGATGAGAAAAGGCAGCAGGCTCACGTCTGTGGCCCCACGATGGGAGCTACCCCATGGAGCCAAACCCAGACCTCTGCCCACACGCTCAGGGAACGGGACCGTCACCTGCCAGGCCCAGCACCAAGGGGCCCAGGTGGAACTCTGCCTGAAACCCTCCTTTCTCTCACTACCAGTCTCAGCACAACCCCCTTCCGTCTCTTGTTACCCTTTCTAGCTCCCTCTATCTTGCCGCGTGGACCACAGGCAGGGGCGTGTCAACGAACTCAGTCTAGCACGTCAGACCTCGTAACATTGAATCTGATCCCATCACTCCTAGGCGCTCCAAGGCCCTTGATAGCTTCTGAAGCCCCTGGTAGCAGCACTTACTGGGAGCCCCCAGACCTCTTCTTTGTTAGGCCCCTGATGAGCTCATCACCTAACTCCCCTCTTCTAAGGCTGCTGGCTCCTGTGGTTCCCAGCTTGGCTCAGGGAAGTCCTGTGCTAGGTAGTCACAGCTGTGCCTTGAGCTCCCCACTGGCTTCTGGTCACTCCAGGAGGACACTAACCCCCTGGGCCAGGGTCTAATAGCATCTGAACTGATGGGCGACTTTCCAAGAGGAAACTGACTCCCCTTCCAACACCTCTGCATCTGACTGTCTACTGAACTGTAGATTTCTTCATTTGCAAGATAGGTCTAAAACTAGTAATTGAGGCCTGGTTCTCTGGCTCACAGTTGTAGTCCCAGTGCTTTGGGAGGCCAAGGCAGGAGGGTCACTTGAGGCCAGGAGTTCAAGACCAGTCTGGACAATATAGCAAGATCCTGTCTCTACAAAGAAATTTGAAAACTAGGGGGGCATGGTGGCATGCACCTGTAGTCCCAGCTACTCAGGAGGCTGAAGCAGGAGGATCACTTGAGCCCAGGAGTTTGAGGTTGTAGTGACTTATGATGATGCCCCTGCACTCTAGCCTGGGTAACAGAGTGAAACCCTATCTCAAAAAACAAAACAAAGCAAAACCACAATTAATAATCTTGGTCAGGCTTATTTCCCTAAGTAATTACTAAACAGTGAGTGAGAAATAGCCTTTGGGAGCTAGGCTGGGTTTTGGTGGCAGGTGAGACAGCCTGTGGCATTGAGAATGGAGCAGCCTCACTCACTTTGACTCAGAAGCATTTACTGCACATTAAACAGTCACAAATGGGTTTCTTCCTATTTTTTTCTTAACTCATATATTCTTTGTTGATATTTAGATTGAAGGAAAGTTACAACAGATTCTTCATTTTCCTAGCAACTATGAGAAAAGCAATAATGCAAGCACCAAGGCAAATGGCAGCTGATACTCAACGTCACTGTCAGGGAGGCGACAGGGTGTGGTGAGGCCTGCGGCAAAATGTAGAGCACAGCTCTAAATAAAGTGGGGGTTGCTTCTCGTGTCCTGCTCACTTTGCCACGAGGCAAGTGCCGTCTCTCCAGGACTAGCTGCCTATTAGATTTCTAGAGACACTCTGCCTATTTTTAAATGCTGACAACAAATAAAAGTTTCAAAGGCCTGAGAGAACCAATAAAACATACACAGATCTGTGGGCTGCATGAAGCTTCTCTGGCTCCGGAAATATTCAAACTCAATCTGCTGTCAGGGAGGGAAACTGAGACCCAGGGCCAGTAACTGACCCAGCTGGGGTCATGGAAGTTGGGAGTTGCACAGCCCTGTCTTTATTTCCGTGGTATGCCCCAGAACTCACTTTATTTTTAACGAGGAAGAAAGTGTCCTTGTGTGAGTGTATGAGTGCATATGTATGCTTCTGTGTGTCTGTGTAAATGTGTGTGTGTTTGTGTGTGTATGTCCATTTGCATGAGTGCACATGTGCCCACCTGCAGGCAGGGTGAGGGGTTTGGCAAATGGGTGTTTCTTTCTTTGAAAATGTCTTTGTCATTCCTGTAATACTAGCACTCTGGGAGGCCAAGGTGGGTGGATCCCCTGAGTTCAAGAGTTTAAGACCAGTCTGGGCGAGAGCAAGACCCCATCTCTACTAAAATCAGAAAAGCTTGTTGGGCACTGTTGCAGGCGCCTGTAGTCCCAGCTACTCCGGAGGCTGAGGCAAGGGGATCACTAGAGCCCAGGAGTTTGAGGTTGCTGTGAGCTATAACACCAGGGTACTCTATCCGGGGTGACAGAGTGAGACTGTCTCAAACAAAAAACAAAAACAGTTAACTGTAAAGCAGTGTTAGGCTGGTCCTTCAGAAGGTGATCTTGACCGTCCCCTGGGCCTTAGGTACATCAGCAGGTGGCAGCACCTGCCCCCAGGCTTCACCTGAGGACCCCATGAGTCAATACCCCACAATACCAACAGGCCAGACTCTGTCAGGCGCTCTGGGAGTGTCTGTTAAATAAACACTGATCATCGAATTAATGGCCCAGCTCAGACAGAATGCGCTCTAGCCTCTTCCTGCCATGAAGGCATACCCCAGACCCCAAGCTCAGAATCGTTTGCTATTTCTGGAACACATCAAGTTATTTCTGCCCTCCGGGTCTTCCCTCTGCCTGGCCCTTCAGTCAGCCCCTCCTGTCCTCTGTGAGCCTTCCCCCAGCCTATCTCTGGACTCCCAAGCGCCTTAGGAGCCCTGACACTCTATCACTCCCAGGAGACTGAGAGTTCCTCTGGGCCAGATTTCCCAGCCCCTAGCCCTGGGCTGATCCCCGTGTGGCCCCTTGGAGGACCACTGGCTGCCTGCTCCCACGTGGTCTCTGTCAACACGTCCTTACCTGGACCTGGATCTCATCAGCGAGTTCCTTGGCGAGGCCATGTAGCTGCCCGGCCGTGGGGTCCACAGCCTTGACCACCACCCTCAGCCCGGTCCGACCTTTCACCCGGCCAAGCACGTTCATGGCAAAGTTGTACTGTGACGGGAGCCGGACCGACGCCTGGGAAAGACATCAAGCATGTTTTCAGGAAAAGGCCTGGGGCCTCTGTATTCCCCAAAAGGCAGAGCTGGATGGCAGTCCCAGACTCCCTAGCCCTTGTCCTGATGGCTCCCTGCTTGCACTCAAAGGCCACCGCCTTCCCACCCACGTCAGGTCTGCTGAACCATGAGATCTCTGCTAGTCAGTCACATTGCCCTGGTTCCATGCAAGCCAGCTGGGGAAGGCCCCAGAGACTGGGGACAGGACCCTCTCACCACTGAGTTGAGGTAGACATTCGTCCTAAACTAGGCAGCTTCGAGTAGCCTTCAGGAAACCCCATCTCCATGGCTGGCCCCCACCCCAGGTCTCTGTCCTCACTGCCCCAGATGAGGTAGGAAGCAGCTTCACAGCCCATGTTCCACCTGGGTCCCAGATGCCCACCTGGGGCTGCTGCCTGGAGTCACAGTGGCCATTGCCCAGTTCTGTTTTCCCACTGGCTTGCTGGGCAACCCCAGGCAAGGCCCTTCCCATTCTGGACTTTACTTAACACCCAGAGGGATTAGAAAGTTTTCTACAGCACCTTCCAGCTCTGATCTCTCAGGTGTAGCCAGGGCATCCACCCAGGGCCAAGGGAAGGCAAGTTTGGCCTCTGTGCTAGAACAGGAGAAACCCAGGGCTGCCCAGCACTGTCATCTCAGAAAGCAGGTCAGGGCCTGTGGGGGAGACCCTATGTCCTTCTAGGGCTTTGGTGACTTTGTCTCAAGGCTGTGAGTTTGGCTGCCTTCTCTGTCGGCAGGGCTTCCTGCTCACCCCATCTGCAGAGGTCAGCATTTGGGAGAAGGATCCCTACAAGCCTTGGGAGAGGGCAGGAAGGAGCCAGGAGTCGGCTGGGTGTGAAGGTGGACACCTCCTGGGAGGCTGTGACAGGAACCCTCCCTACCCCACAGGGTGCTGGTCAGGCATGGGCTGGGGGAGTGGGCTCTGGGCAGGTGTTACCTCCTGGTGCCGCCCTTGGAGATCTAGGATGTCCCGCTTGGTGACAGACCAGTGGAAGGTCAGGCCTGGCACAGCATTGCCAAAGGAGAAAGGGTTCTGGTGGTTGGTGATCCCGGTCACGTAGACAGGCATCTGGGGGGAGAAGTGAGGTCACGAATCTTATGCTGTGTGGTCATCTGCTCATCTGTGACGTGGAGATGGTTCTGACACAGCCTCAGGGGACTGCCAGGAACACCACACGTGTGGACACACAAGCAGCACATGGCAGCCTAAGTGCTCTGGATGCACCTGCTCCGTCAGGTGCCAGGAGCTGCGCAGGTGTGGGAAGAAAGCAAGTGCTCCTCGGTGACGGTGCAAACTCGCACCTCCAGGGATGGTGCAAACTTCACCTCCAGGGATGGAAGCAGCATAACCACAGCTTTGTGCAGGAGAGAGGGGCAAAGGGCATCTGCCCACCTGGGACAGGACGGAGGGAGACGGTAGGCAGCCGGGGGGCAGAACGTGCACTGGCTGGTGGGACGGTGTTCCTGGTAGCTCTTCTGCAACCAGGATCCAGACCAAGACCTCCCCAGAGGCTGCCTGAACAGCACAGGCAGGAGGGCCTGGGGGCTGTTCCTTCCTCACCTGTGTCCCTGTCCTCATCCATGTGATGGGAGCACGGATCCTCACGGCCCGGAGCAGCAGTACCTCCACCTCCACGATATCCTGGGGAGAGAGCCTGGGGCTTAGGCTGGCTGGGCAGACATGCTCTGTGCTGGGCAAGGGCCCTGAGACGTGTTCACAGAAGGGATTCTTCTAGGCAAGGAGGCTAGAACACATTCTAGGGGGCCTGGCTGCGTGGGTAGCTCGTCCCGCAGGGGCCAGCCACTGCCTCTCCCAGACCCCCGGGGTCCCGGCCTGGTCCTCAGAGCCTGCAGGCCCGGGGCCAGTTCAGCTCTGTAGACCTGAGGCCAGGACATGGGTCTGCTGGGCTGAGCAGCACCCACAGGACATGTCACCCCCAAATCCAGCCTGTGGGTCTCTCTGATTGAGCAGGGTATGAGGATGTGTGCAGGAGCCCGCAGAGCCTCATGGGTGCAAACCTCAAGGCTCTTACGCTGCACCCCAGCCTGCTGCTCTGGCTTCCTCACAGCCCTGCTAACTCACGTGGAACACAAGACTATTCAAACCCTGCGCCCTCTGACGTGCTCATGACGGGCTCATCTTCTGGGCATTGGGATTTGGGCTCGATAAACATTCATTCCCTTCCTTTCTTCGTCCTTCTCATGGCTCGGTCTCCTCCTACCAGTTCTGGCTCGCCCTGTGGCCTTGGGGTGCTGATCCTGTGGCCTGGATTAGACCCACAGGACCAGAAGCATTTGAGCAGAATCACCCGCTTGGCATAGACACGTGGGTCTCAGGCCACGCTCCTGCCTGCTGGGCTCCAAGAGACGTCTTCAGATGGGGCTGGTGGCGCAGCCACTCCATCTCCCCAGATCCTCCTCCAACCTGCCACAGGGGGAGACGGGGCCAGCAAGGTCAGACCATGGAGAGGAGGGTGGCCATGAGGGAGAGGCAGGCCAGCTGCCCTTTTAGCCACCTCTGCCCCTGGGAGGAGGAAAACGAGCCACTTCCTGAGGCCATGATCCTTTTTGGAGGAAAAAAATCCCAACAAAAACCTGGGTCCTCCTGTGGTTCTGAACTCTGTCCATGATTCTCCAGGACCCTATTGAGCCCTGCGGCATCCCCAGGACAGGCTTCTAGGTTCCCAGTGCTTTCTTGCTTTTTTGTAAAACTGACAAACAGGACAATCACTTCTGTGATTCAGAAAGATTCTGTGGTCTAATTGGGAAACATGGAGGCAGGAGCTAAAATGCCTTGGCAAGAGGAGTAAATCAAAGCCTGTCTGAGAAGAAGGTCTTGCCCCTTGCAGGGCAGCATCTTGTTTAGAGGCTCTGAGCTCAGGAGTGCAGGAAGAACTCCCAGGGGGCCTGATTCCAGCTGAGGAGAGGGATGGCTGAGTTCTGACACAGCCACGTCCACAGTCACTTTACACAGGATAGGACGCTCCTCTTACAGACCATGTTTCCCCTGTAGCTGTGGGTGGGACCTCAAAGCCACCTTCCCCAAGATGCTTCCACAAGTCACTGTGTGTGGGCGAAGGGGGTGTCAGACAGACTCCAAGGTCCTGCATTTCAGCTCTGAGACTTTCTTGGGAAGGGGAAATAATTCCCACCTCCTTTCTAGATGCTCAAAGAGGACCTACCTGCTGGGAAAAGAAGCTATCAGACTCCAGATACCAACTTTCACCTGTTCAAGGTCAGTTCCACCAAGCAGAGAGGGAGAAGCCTCCCTGAACTCAGTCCCATGCTTCACCGCCAACCCAGAAAAGCAAACAGGAAGGTCCCCCACCCTACAGAGAGACGTAACCTCTGACAGAGAAAAGATGCTAGCAGACAACTTGGGCTTTCTTTTCTTTTGGAAATACAAACAGGGGCCGTGACACTACTGGTTTAGCTATCCACCCTCCCAGAGGGAGGGCAACTTCTAGGCGCACCACAGTCCAAACATGTGTCCTGGCCAACCCATCCCAATGTCTTCCATCAGCACATTCTCTAGCCCTGCTTCAAATGAGCCAAAGAAAGGGCCAATAGCTTAGAGCTCAGCTCTCGTCAAGTCTCAGAACCGCCACATAGTGGCCGTGGGCCACTGGCTGGTCCTTAGGCTGCTCACTTGCAAAGAGGGGCAATAGGAAAATACACAACGGTGTGGTGAGCACTAAAGGAGATAAATGTAAAGTACTCGGAGCAGTGTCTGCTGTCATCCCAACTGCCATTGTCGCGCTCTGGAATGTCCCTGGGGTGCTGGAGATCTTGGCCTACAAGGAGCAGCTGGAAGAACTGGGGAGATTCAGCCTTTAAGAGTAGCCTCGGGGGTCTGGTGCTCCCACATCAGCAGGGCTATCCCATATAGGGCCGTCAGCCACAGGCTGCAGACCCAGAGGGCAAAACCAGAATCCCTGGAGAGGGTCCTCGAGAGACAGAGCCCAAACCCAGTAAGGAGGGCTTCATCCTTGACGCAGCTCCCCTCGGAAGCAATGCACCCATCGCCAGAGGCCCCCACTGGGGGTGCATCGGGCCAGCACAAATTTCGAGTGGCACATCTGGTACCTGCGAGATGACGACCACCTTGCCAGTCTCCGCGTCCACTGCCTGCACAAGCCCTGACACGGTGGCATTGCCAACGGCGAGCCCCCGCAGCAGCCCGGCACTGCTCACCAGCGCAACGCTCTCATTGCTGATGGAGAACAGGATGTTGGACTGAGGCTGGGGGCCGCCCTCAGAGGTGACCTGAGGAAGGAGAAGCATAGGATTGTCACAACCCGCTGGGCTGGGCAGCCTGCGACCCCCCCCCCCCCGGGAGAGAGACGGCACCAGTGCCAAAGGCTTGCACCTCAGTCTGAGTGTTGACGTCCCAGAGCAGAGACCATCAAGGTGGTCCAGCGACTGCCCTGGCGTCAGGGCAGTAGGCGGTGGCCTTGCTGGGGCCTGCCCCAAGCTGGGGATGGGAAGGACACGTGGCCTTTTGGCTCTCACCTGCATGGTGGCCCCGATGAGCAGTGTCACCTTCCTGGGTATCAACCTGAATGGGGGAAAGACCTGGGCGGGGAGACAGGACAGAGGGGATTGGCCAAGCATAAATCACACTTCACACTTCTCATGAGAGGAAAACATGACTGGCAGGGCCTGGGGCCCACCATGGAGAGCCTGCATGCCCGCCCCCCCACTGGCTAAGGCATGTGGTTCTCTGGTGTGTCTTCTGTTTGCGATTGTGCTTCATGTCACCACACTCTAAGCCCCGTGAAAATAGGGCCTTTAATTCCAATGAGTCATCCCTTTGAGCGGCAGTTCTCAACTGTGGTCCCCTGATGGGCACACTCCCTAGCCCAGCCTGGACCTGCGGCCAGAGGTAGGCCCTGCCCTCTGTATTCTCACGGGTCTTCCAGGAAGCCTGCTGCCCGCTGGCTTTGCATTCCCTGACTCCTCTTTGCAACTTGCACTAAATTTCCTCTAACTTCTACTGAAGGAATGCCTTAGAATACTTCTGTACCTCAGTACCTCCCTCGTCAGATGACGAACAAGGGACCTTGGGTGCAAGGATGGGCCCGGGCAGAGACCAGGGATGCCAGGGCCCGGTGTCTGGAGCAGGGCAAAGCCCCACCCGCTCCCAGCGCTGCCTCGCAAGTCCCTCGTTTGGCAGGAGCTTAAAAGCGCTTGCAGGTGAATGAGTGCATGAGTTGGCCAGGACGCTGCTTTGTGTGGGAGATCAGTCTCTGGAGGGTGTGCTATTTATAGGCAGAAATGAATCTCTCGTCACCGGGAAAAGAAAGGTGCACATCCGTCTGGAGGCACAAACTGCATCCACCAGCTTCAGAACATGGATTAATGAAGCTCACCAGCCCCTGCATGGCACAAGCCCAGGGAGGATGCTATCAGGGGCTGTTTTGATTCAGCTGCCAATGGGCAGACTTGGACACGAGGTCTTGGCGGCCTCTGGCTTGCGGGGGCTCCTGACCATGAGATAGCCCCATGTCACATGCTGGGAGGGTGCAGGGACCTTAGTGCTCCTATGCCTGGGAACCCCATACCCCTTTCCCTCACGCTGCCTCTGCTCACAGAGCACCTGAGGCAGGCGCCCACCACCCTCGAGGTGCTGGTTCTAAGACTCAAAACTGACAGTGGAAGAGTTATTCTGTTCCTGAACCAAAATGCAACTGAAGTTCTATTTGTGCCTGGCCACGTGACAAGGCACGCCCCCTCTCTGAGCCCTGTGGCTCCCATGTCATAAAGAGAAGAAGAGACTCTCAGCCCCTTCACCGATCCACAGTCTAACTGTGCTGTCTCCAGGACCCCAGGACTGGCAGCGGCCACCTTTGACTTTGTAGGGCACAGATTCAACAATGGCCTCTCCATGGCAGTTTGGAGGACTGTCGCCCAAGTTCCCAGCCTATCACAATAAGGTCACCCTTGTCCCCTCCCAGGGCACTGATCCGTGAGGTGTAAAAAGGAACAGTTTTACTTCAATCTGCTGTGGGGCTGAGCTGATTCTCTGTTGGGCTCTGTCGGTCACACTCGCAGTCAGGGTGGTTTGGCCAATGGCCACGCCATGGACGAGGAACGTGGCAGTGTAACTGTCGAGGGCTTCATCAAGGGCCCTGAAACAGAGAGTGGCTGGCACTTTTCCTCCAAGGTGGACCTGCGGGGACAGGCTGTGTCTGGGGTCAGTGCTGTCCCTCAACCTCCGGGAGGACTCACACCAAGGAGATGATCTGGGAGGCTGCTCGGAGCTTCAGGTCCATGAACGTGAAGTATTTGGCCAGGAAGGGCCTCTTGTGAAAGTCCAGCACGCGGAGGTGCGCCTTCACCATCTTCCCAATCTCCACCTACATCGTGGGGAGTGAGGCCCAGGGATGGCCTGTGAATGGCCAGTCCCACCACCTGTGATACCCCCCAGCTTTCTGAGATACCCAGAATGCTAGCTCAGCCTCAGCACCACAGACCTGGCACTGCAGACTGTGAGCCAATCAGCAAGTGACAGTCAAGGGGTCACTGCAGGGGGGGTGGGGACTCCTGGAGGCCCCAGTTCCATTCCCTCAACTTAACTAACAGCCTAGTGAGGGAGATGAGGTACTGCTTAGAACAGCTGCAGGCAAACAGTAGGCATTCAATAAATGCCCACGGTCTGCACAGCTCATACCCTGCAGTGGATAGTACAGGGGAACTTCTGGAAATGAGCGTCAGGAATGCTTAGTGAGGAAACAGATCTAGGCAGCACGTTAGCCGTGGAGGGAAGGTTAGAGGTGCAGCGTCCGAGGCAGGTGGGGGGACACAGGGACTCAGGCGGCTCAGCTCTTGATACCCCCCTCGCTCACCAACCCTCCCTTCCTCAGGGAAATGGGAACCTGGCAGCAGCCCTTGGGAAGGCTTGCTTCAGTTCCCGCCGATATTCAGAGTAACAAAAATTCTAGATTTACACGAAAGAAAAACCTACATCTATTGTTTATTCATTGCTGCAATGGTGCTTGGCGTTACCGACTTTTACTTCTTTGCCACTGAAACTTCAGAGAATCTAAACTAGGGGGTGCCCGACCTGCAGCTTGTGGCCACATGCTAAGTTGGTGAGGACATTTTTTGCTTATCTGTGGCATTGGATATCATGAAAAGTATGCACAGACTTTTTTTTTTTTGCTAATCAGCTTTGCTCAGTATCTGTATACTTAACATGTGGCCCAAGACAACTTTTATCCTTCCAAGAGCATTAGAGACAAAAAACAAGTTGGACACCCGTGAAAACCATATACTCTGGGGAGAAAATTCATGTTCAGCAAGGTGTGCGTCCGGCTGGCTGGCCTGCCCAAGCTGGAAGACATGAATTCCCAAGTCAAGGGTAATAGAGAGACAACTACAAGCAGGATTTACTGCCCAGCTTCATGGTGGGCTGTCAACTGGGATGAAGAAATACCCCATAGGCTGTCACTGCATCACGTACCCGGAGCAGAGGAGGCGGAGACAGCCCTGGCTGCCCACAGGGCAGAGAAACACAAACCAGGAGGAAACCCCAAGGCCACAAGGAAGATCCCCCCACAGCCACCTCATTCTCCTGGCTCTGGCTCTGCCGATCAGCAGAGAGAGGCCCACGCTGAGAAGCTCCACCAACCTTGTCAACCACGCGGATGTAAAGCTCCTGAATGTCGGAGACGTAAACGGTGGCCTTTGCTGGGGCTGGGAAGGCGAGGCACAGGTCGTGGATCATGACGGTTGCTTTGCCGGGGAGCAGAGGGTGAACCTGCAGGGTCAGAGGCAGCTGGGTCACACTCTGCTCCTCACCCTCAGCAAGAGACATTTGCCCCATAGGATGCCACGGCTGGGGCCCCAGCAGGCCAGCGTGTGGAAGCAGTGGGCAAGGAAAATCCTAACCCCAATGGCGCCCTGTTGCCGGCCAGGGCATGGGCTTGGGATGGACAATATTAGTGCAGGAACAGATCACAGAGAACCATTATCTCAGCTTGGCACATTTCACAAAGAGAAGAAAGTGGGAGCTGCTCAAGGGCAGGCGCAGTCGGCAGCCTCAGGACACATGGTTGCTGGGAGACAGAGTGAAGATTCAAACCCAGGGTCCCCTGTGAAACCGCCAAGTCAGGGGCTGGCAGAATAGGAGACAGCAGCTTTCCAGGGGCACGTCACTGGGAAGTCCCTCTCGGAATCCACAGAACCACCGGTGCCGGGAGCAGACCAGAGAGGTCACACACTCACATGTAAGCTCTCGGAATCTTTCTCACTCATTTTCTCACTGCTTTGTTTGAAGCAGTGACCTCCTGAGAGGCTATGAGAGAATGAGGAAACCTGAGCTAGTGTTTTCTGGTCTTTCTACTGTCAAAGACACCCCCTTTTTAATCCTTCTTTCTCTCCACCCACTTTCAGGGATCCTGCCTTCCAAAGAATCCTTCCCGACCCTCTGGAAGCTGTGCCACAGTCACTCTCATGCTGTGTTCACATGTTGGGCGCTTGTCTGGTAAGGATGCCTTGGCACAGTTTGTCACTCCACTGAGGTGTGTATTTCACCTGGGTAGCCTGCAAAGCTGGCAGGTGGGGACAAGTCACAGGGCCAGAGGGAGAGCCCCACAGGCTGCCTCATGCCTCCACCTGAGCCTGGCTTCATCGCTTGTGGTTTAGGGTCTCACATCCATGGACTGTGTGTATAGCAAGAACTTCAGTGTGTTTGCAAAGCTGGAATTTTAATATCAATAATCTGTTTTTAAAAATGGGCATCTGACCTCCCAAAGGTGGCACCAAAATATGATCATGTCACATCCAGGTTTAAACACTTCTGTGGCTACCCTGGGCACTGAGAACCAGCCCGAGCCCTCTGCACACCCTCAGAAGGCTGGTCTGGCCCTGCCTCTGCTCCCGTCTCCCTGGCAGCCACACTCCCCACCTTGCTCAGGCTCCAGCTACACTGGCCTCTCCCAGCTCCTGAAAGCTAGCTGGCCCTGCCTGCCTGCCTGCCTGCCTTGGGGCCTTGCACCCCACCCTTCCCCTTCCTTTACCCCTGGCTCTAATGCCAGGCCTGGCATACATCCTGAAGGCCCCGGTCCCAGCATCCTTCCTGACAAAGATGTCCCCATCCCAGACAGGCCAGGCTCCCCTCCATCTTGCTCACTTACCTTGGCCGGTGCTATAGGGTATTAGCCTCTGTGGACCACAGTTCAGCTGGTCCTTTCCTGCCAGGTTGTCCCCTGCCCTACAGAAGCTCCAGGACTGAGCCTCGTGTCTGGGCAGACTGGCCCCCCATGTGTACGTCGTGATCAGATAAAAGCTCCAGGGTCACTGCTCTGCATAATTCTGCACTCAGTAAAGGAACCTGGTGCCCCTGTCTCCTTGGCTTTACGGAGAGTAAAACTAGCTTTGTTAAGACTCAGAAATTCTGAAAAATGTCTGCAAACCTCGTGGACCCTCACTGCTGATTCTGGACCAACCCCTTCAATATACAGATGGGGAAACTGAGGCTGAGATAACAAAAAGGGAACACAGCCTTGCAGGGGCACAGACTAGGTACCCCACCCAGGTTTAGGGCTCCTCCCACACTCTCCACCTCCTGGGGGAGCAGGGCTGGGTGGCTCTCTCAGCCAGCACAGAACTACAGGGCCACGGCCTACGTGATCTGAACCATTCACAGAGCCTGGAGTCAAATACAGGATGAGGAGTGGGGTCTGGGGGCCACCAGGTCTCTGGTTTGGCGGGGACCAATTCACTCTGGCTTATTACACTTCCCATAAATTGAGAAATTACAGGAGAAATAAGGCTTTCTCAAGCACACAATTCAAGGCTGGGACCGACACTCCTGCCAAGGTCCCTGCTGCCAGGAACCAGCCCAGGGGTACTTCCTGCTGAGAGGCCCACAAACCACAAAGGGCCAGGCTGGGGAAGGGTTTTTTTTTTCCTCTTTTACTTTTCCTCTTTCCTTCAAAAGGACCATTTTGCACATCTTAAACAAAGACAAAATGGTGGCAAGGAAATCAATTCTTCTTCCACTTGATTTCCCAGAGGACAGATGTCCAGTCGCCTTGCAGATGACAGCAGCAGAGGATGGGGCCACACTGCCACCTACAGAGCCCGAGTGGCCTGCCCCCCTGGATGCTGCGTGGCAGCTCACCTCACCCCATCAGGATGATACTTTAAGAGCACGCTCACCAGGGAGTCCACTCTAGAGACGGGGACACCGAGGAAGCTTGGCCACTTGCTCGTGGTGGAGCGGGGATGCACACCCGCTCTGCCTCTAGGCCGCATGTGTGCCTCACCCCACACTGCTTCTCCAAGCATCTGGGACCCACTCGCTTCCTGACTGACATACGGGACGACGTCTGTGGGGGAGAGGAGGTGGCAGCAACCCATGCCCACAACGAATTCTAATTTCTAAGTGTTGAAAGTGCCACCCGAGAATGTCAGCAAATGCTGAGCCAAGGGGAAAGTCCTGTCATCGACTGGGAGATGACAAATGCATTACTGCTCATTAAGACGCTGTAACAGAGCCAGAGGCAGCTCCGCTCACGTGGGGACTGTAAGTGAGAAGTCCACTGCCGCTCGCCAGGCCCCAAGGTGCTGCTGCGTCATCTCGGCTCCCACTTCCTGGGGCCCCACGGCATGTCAGACTCACACCCTGACAGGTGTTGCGTGTAGAGGCACAGGGACCCTATAAATATTTCTGACTACAGCTGGCACCATCAGCTCCTGATTCCTGTGACGTGCCTGTCAATGGCCTGTGATGGGCCGAGCTGTCCACATGTGACTGAGTGTGGGGGTCTGTGCCGCCCATGATTTGCCCTCATAGCCTGCGGGGGATGACTCATGCTCATGTGAAAGTGGGCGCTGGATGTATGTCCTGCAGGGACCTTGGCCAGCCTTGTGACCTTCCCATGGGTGGGGGCTGGGGATGTGGACCACTGAACACTGGTCAGTCTCAGGGGAAGAGCTGGACATACCTGAGTTCAAGCCCCACAGCTGCCATCCATCCCCGCCTCCCTTGACACACCTATGTAGTCACAGCTGCATCGTGCCTGGCTGCATGTCACAAAACCCAGGAGACAGACACATGATTGAGGCTCACAAGAGCAGGGCCTGTCTGCCTACCTGGCCAGCACCCAGCACAGTGTTGGGCCTGTAATGTGCACCCAAGTGAACGTGCTAAGTGCTAACGAGCAGCGTGTACGCTCTGTGCACAGTACTTTCTTTCCCCTTCTCTGATGATCGCACTGGTTCCACTGTGGGACTTACTTTGGAATGTAAATTCAAATAATTTCAAATGAAATTGTTGAAAAGAAACCAACCCTTAAGTTTAAATCAGGTAAATATTCACATGTGAGCCAGATAAAAACAAAACAAAGGGCCCTAACAGACCGTTTCGGGGACTGTGTGACCAGAATTCACGGCAGCCCTGTGCAGCCCGTGGCGCACTGTGTGGGCACAAAAGCCCCTGCCGGGCTCTGCTGTGTGAGCGCTATGGCGCCTTCTGGAGATTCTTGAAAGCCGACACACACCACAGACCATTCTTGCATCCTGAATGTACATCAGTAAGAGAAAAAGGAACCTTTTCCGAAGCTAAGTGAAGAGCCGCTGGGGCTTTTCCTGTCTCTGCGATTCAGGAAAATGAGAATGCTGCTAATTAGCAGCTGGAAAATGCTACAGCAACGTGTCGCTGTCCTTCAGAAGCCACAGTCTGAAAGGAGCTCCTAGGACCTGTCACAGATCGTCAATGCTGCATAGGAACTCCTCCCACGGGTTACGGAAGAGGTCCGGGAACCAGGGCTGATTTCCATTGCCAGTTACGCAGCAGTCTCGGCACAAGCCAGAGATGAAGGGAAAGCTGAGACCGTGGGGGTTGGGGCGCCTCCAGGCAATTCTCAGGGAGCCTGGCACACAGATGCTGCCTGCCAGTCACAGTGCCAGCCCTATGAGGGATGAGCCATGGCCAGGCCAGGGGCCAGTGCACAACCCAGAGGAGGATGCTGCAGCTCTATGTGACCATCTGTAAGACGGATGTGCACCGAGGTTATCCTAGGATCACAGCATTTTAACACTGAACAGGGGTTCGAGGGTCTCCTGGGGACATTTGATCTTGATTCTGGAGTCCCATCTTGAGTCTTTCAGATAAGTATCCCAGCTCTGCTCGAATGCCCCCAAAGACCAGGGTGCTCACAGCCTACAGAGGCAGCTCAGCCCATCGCTGACTCCTCAGAGCTCTTGTCCTTGGGTGGCAGGGCTCTCTCTGGCCACAGGTTCACCCTCAGGGCTTTCTTAAAATGTTAGCTGCCAGGTAAATGTGAATAAAAGGATGCCAAGGTTCACTGGCACTATTTCTGGCTTTCTTAACTTGGAACTCCCCGCCTCTTGGCATTAGAGAAGTTATTTTTAATCTCTACAAGTAAAATAAAACAAGGCACATGTCAAGCTGTCAGAATTATCTGAGGTTCGAGGTTCTCATTCCTGGTATGAAGGGTTTGACGAGGTCACTCACTCTTACGGTAGCAAGTACGGCTGGGGAACTTTCGTTCATAAAGGGAACATGCAAGCGTGGGTGAGCGTTTCCCACGGCGTCGGCTCCCAAGCTCCTCCCGTTCCTTCTGAACACATATGTTTGTTCCCAGGTGCTGAGGGAATGTTTTTCTTGCTCTGTCTCCAGTCATAAGCCTAAGAAGTCCTGCCCCAGGGAGAGGCCGCTCTGAGAGAGACAGCAACACCACGACTCCTCACCCCTCCCCAGGGACTGGACTGCCACAAAGATTCCCCGGCAAGGCAAAGTTAAACACGGAAGGGAACGTTAAAAAAAAACAAAGCCAACAAACCACCCTTCTTTGTTCTTAACAAACAAACAAAAAACTCCAAATTAACTAGAAGTTTTAAAAGGGGGAGGTTTCATACAAAAACAGACACTTCTATTTTCTCTTGAAAGTCAGAAGCCCTTGTCTTATAAGACCCACATCCCTACACATCAAAAGTCAGCAAGAGGTTGCAGTTCTGGCCAGACAGTGGAAGGAGGCCCGTGGATCCACCCTGTACCCCCCTTGCAAAATCAGTGGAAATTATGAGAAACATACACAGCCATTTAAGATCTTTGCCATGATTTTAAGAGAATATAGCAAACATCTACTCCGGACAATCTACTAAAACTCGAGAGGAACTACATGGGTCTGTGGTATCTGAAATAACATCTACACCTTCCCTGCTCCCTCCACTCCAGACTGGTACATCCTAGATCCCAGGGCTCCTTACTCGCCAGCTCCCACACTGGGAATCATCTTCTCGGAGGGATATTAGATCTTACCTTGGCCCCAGCTATCCACTCCTGAGGCCAGGTCTCAGGCAAGTGGGGCTAAGAGGTGGAGGCTCCCTCCTTTTTCCAGTCCCCCCTCCTGGGATGCAGGAGCTACCTTGGATGCTGCACCAGTGAGGATACTGCGACCCTGCTGCCCTCTTCCTGGCTGGTGGGGTGGGCTCCATGCTAGGAGAGGCCTGCTGAGGAGCACAGGGGCTGCTGCCCCCATTGACCAAGTGTCAGCTCCTGAATTGTAGGAGCTTCTGGGAAAGAAGCGGTCATAAAACAGAAAGCTGTGACTCCCTCCTGAAAGGAACTGACTTGAATTGCAACCAAGTTTACATAAGTTCAACCCTGAAAGCGCTATCAAAAATAGCTAGCAGAGGTTGTGCTGAAGGATAACCAGACACTGGAAATGGAGGCCACACTGGAGGGTGGCAAGTTTTCCAGGGAGAAATAGAAAAACAGACAGGTGGGAGAAGCCTTCCTAGGGTCAGATACACCTCAAACACCTTCTTGGGGAATCAGCTCTTAGGACCCTGAATGTGACTGGACTGGGTCCTAGAGGAATTTGTGCCTCAGGATACCCATGAAGACAATGGAGCAGTTAGCCTCAGTCAGAACAAACAAACAAAGCAGATGTCTATGCCCAGGGACTTGATAAGTGGAGGAAAGGGATCAATACCTGGAATTGCACCCTCTCCCTAGACTTAACCAAGAAGAAACAGATCTCTTGAACAGATCGATTTCAAGATCTGAGATTGAAGAAACAATAACCCCCCTCCCCCGCCCCCCCCACACAAAATGCCTTAGTCTAGATGGCTTCACACCAGAATTCTATCAAACCTTCAAAAAGGGCTTATACCCATACTGCAGAAATTATCCCAGAACATTGAGAAGGAAGGAATCTTCCCCAACACATTCTATGAAGTATCACCCTGATACCAAAACAAGGAAAAGACCCAACTTAAAAATGAGAATTTCAGACTAATTTCACTAATGAATACAGATACAAAAATTCTCAGTAAAATCCTAGCCAACAGATTATAGCTACACATTAAAAAAATTATTCATCACAATCAAGTAGGCTTCATCCCAGGGATACAAGGCTGGCTTAACATAAGCCAAGTCCATTAGTGTAATTCACCATATCAACAGAAGCAAAAGCAAAGACTATATGATCCTCACAATAGATGCAGAATAAACATTCAATAAAATCCAGCATCCTTTTCTAATTAGAACACTGAAGAGTATAGACTCAGGTGGCACATTTCTTAAACTGATCGAAGCTATCTATGACAAACCCACAGCTAATATTTTACTGAATGGAGCAAAACTGAAAGCTTTTCCACTTACAACTAAAACCTGACAAGGTTGTCCTCTATGGCCACTACTATTCAATATAGTGCTAGAAGTTCTAGACAATGCAATCAGGCAAGAGAAGGAAATAGAGGGCATCCAAATGGGAGCAGAAGAGGTCAACCTCTCACGCTTTGCTGATGATACGATCTTAGAGAACCCAGAAGACTCAACCACAAGACTCCTGGGAGTGATAAAAAAATATAGTCATGTCTCAGGATATAAAATCAATGTCCCCAAGTCAGTAGCCTTTGTATATGTCAAGTTGAGAAGCTAATCAAGGACACAATTCCCTTCATAATAGCTTTAAAAAAAAAAAAAAGAAATACCTAGGAATATTCCTAACAAAACAGATGAAGGACCTCTATAAAGAAAATTACAAAACCCTAAGGAAAAAAATAGCAGAAGATATTAACAAATGGAAGAACATACCATGCTCATGGCTGGGAAGAATCAACATTGTGAAAATGTCTATAGTTCTCAAAGCAATCTACTGAGTCAATGAAATCTGCATTAAAATACCAACATCATACTTTCAAGACTTGGAAAAAATAATTCTTTGTTTTGCATGTAAACAGAAAAAAGCCAAGGCAATTCTTAGTAATAAAATCAAAGCCAGAGGCATTACCCTACCAGACTTTAGGCTATACTACAAGGCCACAGTGATCAAAGCAAATGGTATTGGCATTAAAAAAAAAAAGACATTGACATTTGGATCCAATTAGAAAAACCATGAGGTGGGAGGCACCTGTGGCTTAAAGGAGTAAGGCGCAGGCCCCATATGTTGGAGGTGGCAGGTTCAAACCCAGCCCTGGCCAAAAACTGCAAAAAGAAAAAAAAGAAAAAAGAAAACCATGAGGTGAAACTAACCTCTTACAGCCACCTGATCTTTGCTAAACAAAACAAGAACATACACTTGGGAAAAAGAATCCCTATTCAATAAATGGTGTTGGGAGAACTGGATAACCACATGTAAATAACTGAAACTGGATCCACACCTCTTACCACTTACCAAAAATTGATTCAAGATGAATAAATGATTTAAATCTAAGACATGAAGCAATACAAATCCTTGAAGAAAGTGTGGAGAAAACACTTGAGGATATTGGCCTGGGGAAAGATTGTATGAAGAAGACTTCTGTGGTAATTGCAGCAACAACAAAAGTAAACTAATAGGACTTAATTAAACTGAAAAGCTTCTGTACAGCTACGGAAACAACAACCAAAGCAAACAGACAACCTTCAGAATGGGAAAAGATATTACGAATCAGACAAAAGATTGATAACTAGGATCTACAGAGAACTCAAACTAATCAACAACAAAAAAGACCCAACAATCCCATCTATCACTGAGCAAGGGACATGAAAAGAACCTTCTCTAAAGAAGACAGACCAATGGCTAACAAACATAACGCTCATCATCCCTGATCATCAGAGAAATACAAATCAAAACTACCCTGAGATATTACCTAACCCCAGTGAGAATGACCCACATCTCTAGTCTCAAAGCTGCAGATGCTGATATGGATGGGGAGAGAAAGGAACACTTTCACACTGCTGGGGAGACTGCAAACTAATAATACAACCTTTTTGGAAGGACGTATAGAGAATCCTCAAGAAAGAACTCAAACTGGACCTCCCATTTGATCCTGCAATCCCATTACTGGGCATCTACCCAGAAGGGAAAAAAAAAAATCATTTTATCATAAGGACATTTACACTAGCCTGTTCATTGCATCTCAACTTACAACTGCCAAATTGTGGAAACAACCTAAATGCCTACCAATCCAGGAATGGATTATTAAGCTGTAGTCTATGTATACCATCGAATACTATGGTATTCAGCCATTAAAAAGGGTGATGACTTTATATCTTTATATTAATCTGGATGAAGTTGAAATACATTCTTCTTAGTAAAGCATCACAAGAATGGAGAAGCAAGAATCCAATGTACTCAATTCTGATATGAAGACAATTGATGCCAGTACACGGTGGGGGAATGGGGGAGCAGAGAGAGAAAAAGAGGGCAGGGTGGGGGTCACGGTGTGTGGCACATCTCTTGGGGGCAGGACACAATTATAAGAGGGACTTTATATAACAAATGCAAGCAGTGTAACCTGGTTCTTTGTATCCTCAATGAATCCTAAACAATAAAAACAAACAAATAAATAAGAGCAGATAGTAAAAACCATCTGGGAGAGCAACTAGGTATCAGATTTACCAGATAAAGCCCTCAAGCAGCCATCATCAATATGTTCAAAGAGGAAACACTGGTTAAGTAAAGGAAGATACAGTATGAATGTCTTATCAAACGGAAAAAATCAGTGACGAGGTAGAACGTAGGAAAAACGGGTCAAATAGAAATTCTTGTTGAAAAATTAATAACTGAAACCAAAACTTCACTAGAGGGGCACAAAAGAAGATTTGAACTGGAGAAAGAATTGTCAAACTTACAGATAGAATTAAAGACATTGTGGGATCTGAAGAACAGAGCTAAACAAGATTGAGGAAAAATGAATCCACAGAGAAATCTGGGGCACCAAGTGCCCCAACAGGTGCCTAACAGGAGAACCAGAAAGCGAGGAGAAAGAGAGGAGCTGAAAAAAGCTCAAAGCAATAATGGCTCAAAACTTCCCAGAGTTATTGAAACACATTCATCTACCCATCTGGGAAGGTCAATGAAGTCCAAATAAGATAAACAGAAAGAGATACACAAATAGAAGAATAAAAGTCAAATACTTCCTCAGACCTTTCAAAGGATCCTGAACTTGATTGGATGAGGTTCTATAAACAAAACTATGGTTTAATCAAGGTTTAAAGCTAAAGACTAGAATAAAATCTTGAAAGCAGCATGAGAAAAATGGTTCAGCATTTACAAGGGAACCCCGTTGAGATTAACAGCTGACTTCTCATCAGAAACAATGGAGGATGACATACTCAAATTATTCAAAAACGACAACCCTCCCAGCTGCTGTCAACCAAGTACCCTACATCCAACAAAGTTAACTCAAAATAGATCAAAAACTGAAATATAATACCTAAATTTATAAAACTCTTAGACGTAAACATAGGGTAAAATTTCATGACCTCAGATTTGCAACGGACTCAGATACGATATCTAAAATACAAGCAAACGATAGAAAAAAGTTATGGTGTACTTCATCAATACTAAAAACTGATGTGCTTAAAAGGACACTACCAAGAAAGTAAAAAGACAGCCTATAGAATGGAAGACAATATTTGCAAATCACATCTAACAGAGGACTTTTATCTAGAATATATAGAGAACTTCTACAATTTAATAAAAAGACAAAAGATGGGCAAGGGATCTGAATAGTTATTTGTCTAAAGAAGACACACAAATGGCCAATAAACACATGGCAAGATACTCAACATTGTTAGCCGTCAGAGAAATGCAAATCAAAACCACAATCCCAGTTGCAAGGGATTGCACAAACCTCATTGCAGTATGGCCACAGTTAAAAAGTCTGCTAATTACAAGTGTTGATGAGGATGTGGAGAAACTAGAACCCTCTTAATATTTTACTGTGGGTGGGAATGTGAAATGATGTTGCCATATGGGAAAACAATCTGGCAGTTCCTCAAAAAATTAAATAGCGAGTTTCCAGGTGCCCCTAGCAGTCCTACTCCTTGGTATATACTCAAGAGACCTGAAAATGTACGTCCACAAAAAACTTATGCACAACTATTCATAGCAGCATTCTTCATGACAGTCAAAAGGTGGACACAACACAATTGTCCATTTGTGGATAAATGAATATCAAACCGTGGCCTATCCATGCAACGGATAATTGTATGGCTGCACAAAGAATTAAGTACCCCAATTAAGTACTAATAGATGCTACGACACGGATGTAACTTGAAAACATTATTTTAAATGAAAGAAACCTTTCAAAGAGCACATATTGTGTGAGGACATTTATATAAGATGTCCAGAATAGCCGAGGCTATGGAGGTAAGAAGTAGATCAGTGGTTGCCTGAGTCTGGCCCAGGGCATGTGTGTGCACATGCCTGCAGGAATATGGAGGTGATAGCTACCATGCATGGGCTTCTTTGTGAGCTGATGAAAACACTCCGATACTGACTGGTGGCGGCTGTACAACTGCTAAAAGCCACAGGATTATGCACTTTAAATGTGTGAATTGTATGGCCTGCGAATAACACCTCAATAAAGGTGTTATTCAAAACGACAGATTCCTGATCTTAAGTGGAGCTAAAAAATAATAATCATAACAAAAATAACCTAGAGTATCTCCAACAGAGCCTGCATTCTCCAGTTTGCTAGTCCCCCTGACGCCCTCTTACTCCCCAACACTGAAGCTAAGGGTCATGCCCCTTTATTAAAGTACTTCCACCTACATCACCACACCCTGCTGCTCCCCTCCCTTTACACCTGTCCCACTCCCCTATGGGAAGCCAGTTAGTGGCTGCACACAGCCAGAGAAATGGAACCATGGAGAATGATGGTTGAACAGACCTGCACAGAGTGAGGTGCTGCTCGTCTAGTTTCTAGCATGCCACAAACTTAACTGCACAGCAGTAGTGGGCCAGGTGCCTGGCTGTTTCTGAAAGGAGGCCTTGGAGCCATCACAGTGAAGGTTAATCTGGATTTTGGCCTTCTCTAAAGGTTGTTTCCTCCTGTGGCTAGCTTCCAGGACCTCACCCGCACAGACAAGGCAAAGCTGGGAGCAATCACGGGCATCAGAGCTGCAGGGTGGCCCACGGTCGGGGGAGCCCTGGCCTGTCCTTGGGATTGCGAGGTCTGAATCCCTATCCCATGCTGAGCACTGCATCAGCCCAGGCCTCTTTTGTGTGCAGGGACACCTCCAGTGATGCTGGTGTGACAGTAATGTTCCTAAAACATGTGGCAACCACCCCGTTAACAGAGGGAAAGCAGGTCTGAGGCTCAGAGCAGCCCAAAGGCTACAGCACAGCTCTGATTTGATGACACTGCTGGGCGATGTCAGGGCTGAATCTGTGTGTTTATGACTTATGGGAGTGGTTTCACTACATATTCAGTAGTAGGAGGTTTCCTTTAACCTAAGTTGAGTTTTGATGGTTGTCTAACAATCCATCCCACAGACATGCAGACAATAGGATATTGGCTTTTGTTTACTTTTGCTCTTCTTATCCTATGCTTTGATATATAGGTATGTATGCATATATATATATATATGTATGTGTGTACACACACACATATATTAAAGCTTTAGACAACCCAAATGCTCTACAAAAAAAGAATAGCTAAAGTATAAATGACTGCATAAATCCAAGCATCTAGCCTACATAGCAACTTGGAAATATACAAAGACTTAGGATGACATAAAAGCAGAATGCTAAATTTTTCCATCCCATGGACATAGCTAAGTCAATACTAGCAAGAATTTCAAGAGGGTCAAGAAAGAAACATGAGAAATGAGAAAAAACTGATATACCCTTTAAACACACTTTCCTTTAGGGTTGCTATGGTACTACTTATAAATTAACATTTTAGTCTTAATTAAAAGGCTGGCCGAAAGGAAACCATCGGGTGCCCAAGAGTGCAAGCAGTTTGTGGACACGGTAGCAGGGCGAGGCCTAGCATTGCTGAACAGATCAGAGAATCTAAAGACCTTGCTAATCACAGTGGTGTGATCAAGCACCCGGATGAGGAACTTGAGCCGACTCACCACGGCGATGCCACTGGCCTCCTGGTAGGCCACCTGGACCACGTCCGCAGTGCTGGCATTGAGGAAGAAGTAGCCCGAGCCTTCTCTGACCTGCAGCTCCGCCTGGAGGAGGGAGGGCAGGGGGAGGGCTCAGGCTACATGTCAGGGACCGAGGGACCCAGCAGGGGGTGGCAGGGCAAGAGCCGTACCTGGACACCAGGGTGGTTGTAGATGGTCAGCTCTTCTGGACTCACCCTCACATCCTCCACTAGGATTAGCTCTATGGAGGCCGACACGGGTGCTGGGGAGTCGTGCTGAAGGGGCAAGGCCAACACCATCAGAGCCCAGAGGCCATGGCCAACTGTGGGCCAACACCACACCGGCCTGTAGACCGCCCCTGGGGAAAAGCAGCCTAGAAGTCCCAGGTGCTGGCCACTTATGATGGCTGGGACATAAACCCCAATAAAACCATAGTGCTCCTGAGCCTGGCTAAATGGCCACATCCCCTCTGAGGCCTCCCTCAACCAAGGTGAGTGACAGTCTGCTGCTTAGGAGGGGTGAGTGACAGTCTGCTCAGAGGCCAGCCCCACCCTGTCAGGCCCCACAGGGCAGGTGGGCAACTCACATACTGTCCCCCCAACCCTCAGGACCTCACAGCAAATGGCACTAGGCAGGTACTCTATTGGGGGAGGGGATGGAGGCTGGGCAAATGGAAGTCGCTGGCCAGGCTGAACCATGGGAGAGGCTCCTGTGGAAGAGTCCTCAGGCTGGCTACCAAGAGGACAAGGCCAGGCCTCCCTTCCTTGAGCAGTACACTGCATGGCTCTGCTTCTGGCCACATGTCATTCGAGGGAGACCGCCAGAGCTGGCCCAGATTGCACTCACCCATGGATTATTTGAGCTGGCCCAGGCACATGCAAGGCACAGAGGGTACAGCCACTGTCCTCAGGGGAGAGGGAGTGAAGGGTGGAAAGGTGCCAGGGTGCTGTGTGGGTGCCACAAGTAAGGGGGGCTTTCTGACAAGGAGAGCAGCTCTCAGAGAGCAGAGTCTTCAAGGGGAAGACCTGAGCCAGGCCAGTCATCTAGGGAGCCTCAGGGTGTCACCACAAAGGCCCCGAGGGATCCTGTTAGGGTATCCAGGCCCGGCCAGGAAGCCAGGAGGCCCCTGCTCCAGCCAAGGGTTTCTTGGTGCCATGTAGATGAGGAAGAGGCCCAGCAGCCAGGGACAGGTCCAGGCAAGTTCCTCAGCAGCCAGCCCTCCAGGCCAGCCTCCCCAGAGCTTCACCCACTGGGGCTCCAGCCTCTTGGAAAGCTTCCTAGCCAGGTGATGACTGACACCCCTCATCTTAGCATTTAGGGTCCCAGGGAAGCAGGCCCCACCTTCCTTTCTAGCCTTCATCTGCTGCCTCCACTTTGTTCAAAATACCACTTTCCAGGCAGGACCGTTGTTGGGGAACTCTTCCCGCTCCTACCTCGGACACACCCATTCACCCTCCACCCACAGCCCCCATGAGCTGCTGGGACTAAAAGGGGTGGTTCAGCGGGTGGTGATCTGTGTGCACAGATGGTGTTGATGCTGTGTGTGTGTGTTGGGGGTGTTGGGGGTGTTTCTGTGCTGTGACGGCAGGAAGCACAACTGCTCTGGGGTCTGGGGCTCAGGGATGCTCCCTGGAGGGGCTGACATCTTAGCTGGGACTGGAGGGACATAAGGTCACCTGGTAAGGGAGCATCAGAGGAGGGAGGGGATGTTCCAAGCAGCAAGAACTGTGTGCTGATGTGGCCCCAACAGGCACACAGGTCTGTAGGCAGGAAGTGAGGACAGCTTCCTTCTAAAGGGCTGAGGGCTACTAGGTGCACGTTGGGGCACAGAGGAGACAGGGTCTGTTTGACTTTTCAGTGGATCCCTTTGGGAGCCCTCATGGAGTATATGGGATGGGGAAATCCCAGCTGTGAGCCCACTTCCAGTCTAGGAGTGGGGTTGGGGATTGAGGGCTGAAGGCTGAGGCTAGAGGCCGCTCAGACACTCAGACACAAGGTGGAATTCAGGTAGAATCAGGAGGATTTCAGGGTCTTGCCCACAGCCCCCCACCCCACCGCTGGGCCCTAGGAGGTACCGGCTGTTTCACTGTGGCCGCGCTGAGGTGGGACTGCTGGTAGCCAGTTGCAGTGGCAGTGACAGCTGTGGTTCCCGATGCCTCATGAACCGAAATGGGCTGCAAACCTGCGTCCAGGAAGAGGGAACCCACCACTGGGTGTTGGCCTCCCTGTGCCCCTGATGCAGCCCCTCCCTTCTTCAGATGTACAGTTTCAAGTCTGAAAACCAACAAATGAGTCTGTGCAAACTGTGTCCTATAAGAGTTACCAGGCCTGAGCAAGGTTCTGTGGAGGTGCTGAGATGAGTTGGAGGAAAGAGATGTAACTCTGGCTTCTGGGGGCTTTGGACACACCTGCGTGGAGCAGCACAGGTGTGAGACTGGAAGGGCCGTGGGCCTGAGCCCCACCTCCTACCCCCTGCACATGTGCGGGATGGAGAAGAGCGGGGAGCTTGCACATGCCCTGCGTATCAGTTCTGGACGAAGGGGGTCCCGGGTGACTGAGCTCCTGACAGGCTCCAGCCTGCCCGGGCACCTGTGGCTGTCCATGGTTTACTGGTCTCTGTCCTCCTCCCCAGGCCGTGGGGCTGGGCACCCAGCTCACCGTGCAGCTTCTTTTGGCCACTCCCATCATCCTGAGACACCAACTGCATGGGTGGGTGAACCTCGATGCTGGCTAGCAACGGCCTGGTGGACTCCCAGTGGACGCTCAGAGAGCTGAAGTTGTCGAATTGGCGGCCCTGCTGGTCATAGGCGGCCAGGTCCAGCAGGGGGTTGCGGTGGCTGGAGACTGGAACCTGTGAGAAGCAAAGGTCAGAGGCCGTGGCTGACCACAGCCACTGCTGACCACACAGCGCAAACTGAAGCTGGCAGCTACCCTAGGGGCTGGAGCCCCTATCCTAGATGCCCTGACCTTTTCCTCAGGTGCAAGCCTCGTTGGAAAACCAATGCTCTGGGCTCATAGGGTGTGGTAAAGAAGCTGGACGAGTCAGGAACCAACCTTCACCACCGCCGGCCCTCAAGGTGCCCCCCCCCATCCAGCCCTGCCCAAGCCGGCCTCTGGATCTAGACCGTAGTTCCTAATGGGGGATGAGACCCTTTCTGCACCAGGGGGGCCATTTCTGGCTGTCACTCCTGGGAGGCAGTGATGCTGCTGGACACCCCATGGTGCATAGGGCAGCCCCCATGGACATGGTCCGGCCTTAAGTGCCAACAGCACTGGGCTGGGAGTCCCCTCCCTGCCTGGGCAGGCATTTCGCCTTCCCCTGCCCTCACCTTTTCCAGTGTGCACCCCCCTCCACCCCAGCCACACCCCAGCCCCTCCAGGACAACCTCCCAGCTGCTCACACCGGAACACAGATCACAGCACCTGGGCCACCCAGAGCCACTGGATTTGCTCAGTTCCTTTCCCAGTGGCGTGCTCACCTGCTCCTTAGATACCCCAGGGACTCAGGAGGTCACTCCAAGCAGAGGCCCAGGAAGGGAAGGAACTGCTCAAAGGAGATTCAGGGCAGATCACAGCTGTGGGTCCAGACCCAGAATGCCCACCACGCTACCATTCTCTCTAGTTCCCTGAGCAGACTTTCTCCTGGGAACCCAGGTCAAATTGAGCCTCGTTCCTGCAGTCTGTCCCTTCCTTCTCTGACCACACAGCACAGGGGCTAGGCAGGGAGGGCAGCAAAGCAGAGCCCAAGTACTTGTGATCCCACAGCCTGGGCTGAAGCCCAGCCTGCCTCTTACTGCCCTGGCAAGTTACAAACTTCCCCAAGCCCTAGTCTTCCCAGTTGTGATGTAGGAAGCACAGAAGAACTCACCCTTCTATGACTCTCTCTTTTTTTTTTCTTTTGAGACAGAGTCTCATTTTGTCACCCTCAATAGAGTGACCTGGCATCATAGCTCACAGCAACCTCAAACTCTTGGCCTCAGGTGATTCTCTTGCCTCAGCCTCCCCAGTAGCTGGCACTGCAGGTGCACCCCACAACACCCAGCTATTTTTAGAGATGGAGTCTCACTCTTGCTCAGGCTGGTCTTGAACCCATGAGCTCAGGCAATCCTACCTCTAAACCCATGTGACCTTGAACCGCCTTCCTTGGCCTCCCAGAGTGCTTAGATTACAGGCATGAGCCCCACTGGGCCCTGCCTGTTTTGACATGGTTTTAAATACCAGCCACATGAGGTCACTATGGAGACTGGCTTGGCACAATTAACACCAGGTAGGTAAATGGGGTGGTCATTAGCACCATTCACAAATAGGTTAGGCTCTCCATTCAGGCAGCTCCAGTATGGGGGACTGTCCTTCTCTGACCCTTGGGGTTAGCAATGACCTTGGCACTTGCTCTGTTCAAAAAAGTGGGACTAGTGACTTGTGACACCTCCAGGTGATTGGCTATGCCATGCTCTCTTTCTCTCCACAATGGCACAGGCCACATTAAATGTGGTGGCTGTTGCACAGCCACATCTTGGAATGGAGATAATGACATGAAGCCGGGTCCCTGGGGTGACCTGTGAGGTACAGGCAGTGTAAGAGATGGACTTGTGCTGTGTCAGCGCTGGGCTGGGCGTGCTCGTTATGGCAGCATGGCTTATCTGTCCTGACTGACAACCTCCACCCTGAGGATTTCTCCCCAGCTCCTCTGGCTCCCTCGTTCCCAGAGAACACCTGATGCCAGCATACTACAGATGCCACCTGCATGCCTTCCTAAGAGTAAGCCAGCATATCACCTGAGCAGACAAAAGGTTTATAATTATTCTGCACACAGGTTAGGGAGCTGTGAACATGGGCTGGAGCCCCTATCCTAGATGCCCTGACCTTTTCCTCAGGTGCAAGCCTCGTTGGAAAACCAATGCTCTTCCAGGGAACGGTGTCAGCACTGTGCCAAGCCACTTGCAAGGTGGCTGGACCCTGCCATGGAGGGTTGAGGCTGAGGCCCAGAAACATGAAGCAACTTGTTCAAGGTCACATGGGTTTAGAGGTAGGGCTCAGCAGCCTCATTTTCAGGAGTAAGGACCTCCTCTGACACTGTTTGGCCTCTCCCTGGTGCCTGAGCTGGGCAGCAGCTCCATTTGAGCCACACGCAACTGATGCTCAACCACAGTGAGCAGGAGGTCGAGTGACCTGCTCAGAGGCCTGAGGTGAGGCTGTAGTCTGGCTCCACTCCGCCACTTCCATCAGCCAACTCCATTCTGGTATCTTTCCTCGCTGATAATTTACTCTGCAAACACATTTTGGGTGGCCTCTGGGTTTCAGAGTAAAAAATCAAATTGATGTTACACCCAGGATGCATCACAGGGATGTATCTTTCTCAAGGTCCCCTAATGAGACCATAAATCACAGGGGTCACGCCTGAATGGCTAGCTCACAGCTCAGGAACCTGAGGGCTGATGGATCACACGGCAACTCTGTGTTCCAGGCCCATTATTTCCTGGTGACATCTACGACACAGTAAGCTGATTCAGAGCCGATTTCAGAAGAGAGAGAGAGGGAGGGAGGGAGGGAGAAGTGCACACACATGCAACAGCTGTGGGCTAAACTGGAGGTCTCACCTCAGACAAGGCTGGCTGAGCTCACAGCCTTGAGGACAGGGAAAATGCACGGATGCGTCATTTGGCTTTCTTTGCAAATAAGAAAAGGTTGAGCCAGCCTGAGGTCTAACCAGGTGGTGCTGAGCCCTTCAGGTTTTTCTTTCAGAAAGGGCTGGCCCTCTAGTTCAGCACCATCCACTCCCGGCCCCCTGTCTGCAGCTGTGTCCCTGCTTGGCTTTTCCAGTCACATGAGTCTGCAAGCGTCAAGGGCAGCAGATAGGAAGGACACAGGTGCAGTGTGTCCACTGGCTTTCTCTTCCCTAGTTCCACTTATAAGCTTCTACCCTATGAGCCAAGGCCTGCTCTGGGGACTCACAGAGAACAAACCAATGCGTGGACCCCCAGTGCTAGGTTGTGGTGAGCCTGCTCATGTCCTCCCCAGAGCCCGTGCACGGCCTCCTTCTGTCTCTGTCTCGTACCCACTTTCCCCCCCTTTGCAGCACCTGCCCCTGTGATCTATCCCGTCGACACGCCTCCTGGTCCCCCTCAGCCTTGGGAGGCAGGCTTCCTTGCCTGTTCCAGCTACTCTGTATTTCAGAGCCCAGCACAGAGGAGAGGCTCAGCAGCAGCCCTCAAAAAAGGGGAAGAAACCCACTCCCCTCCGCTGAGAAGGGGCTGGGGGCCGGTGTCTGCCCAGAGGACGTCCTGCAATGCTGAGCCCAGACACGGTCAGCCTTGGGACTGAAGACTGGATTGGTCCCACGGGGGCCAGCCCTGAGGCTTCCCTTCACATCCCTCCGGTCAGATGGACACCAAGGGACTTTCATCCCCTCCCGACACTCACTTCTTCAACCACCCCACATCCCTCACATCCACAGGATGCACAGCTGGTCACTGACCTCGGCAGCCCCCACCTCCACTCTGTCCCTAGACAAGAATCCCACTTTAACACCCTGGAGGCACAGACAGAGACGAGATTTTTACAGACCACCCAGTGCCAAGCATAGAGGTGGTAAGCCTGGAACTGCAGAGGACTCTATCTTCACCTGGTGCCGCCACTAGTGCCTGTGGCTTCACTAAGTCCCACCAACTCTCCTAGTCATGGGTCTTCACATGTAAAACAGGGCTGGCTGTCGTGGTAGAGATGGTGCAGTGCAGACCCCCAGCCAGTGCATTCCAGATTGTGGGTCAAGGCCACCTCAGTCCTCCTGCCCATGTGGGTGGCACCCTTGCCGCCTTCCCAGAGCACAGCCCACACTTACCACCTGCTTGTTCTGCTGCAGCAGCGGACAGGACAGGTCCAGCTGGGGACTGGTGTAGACGGGCGCCAGAGTGAGCCTGGACGGTGGGGCGCAGACAAACTTCACCACGGCGGGCTCCATGGCAGGGAAGGGGTTGGTGAGGCAGGGCTTGTTCCCCACTGAGAGGGCGATGACCTGAGGGCAGAGGAGCAGTCAGATGGAGCCTGAGTCCCCACTGCTCTCAGAGCTGAGCTGCACCTCCCGAGACCCTCTGAATTGGTTTCTCTCTTGTAGGGTGGCAGATGACCCCTACGCTACACGGGCTTGCAAAGGCCAGTGACACATGGGAGGGAGTGACAGCTCTTGCTCCACATTTAAGACCCTCTCAGATGGAGCCCCACGTGCCCTCTGTGTACCTCAGAAGAGTTGTGGTCTGCTCCTGTCTCAGGGAAGAGGCAGGCTGGGGGGGGTGCGCGTCCTGGTTTCCCAGGACCCTAGGAAAACTGTGTGGCTGCATCAGCAGATTCCCAGGTTTGAGGACGCTTAGAGGAGGAGTCCGCAAGGGACGTGACAACATTCACCTAAACACAGGCCAGACTCCAGGAAGTGCGCGCTTCAGGGTGATGGGCAGAGATCCAGGGGAAACGGATGCAAAAGGGCTGCTGTAGGACAAAGCCTAGGAGGACAGGCCAGAGCCGCGGCCCAGAGGCAGGACTGCGGCAGGGAGGGAAGTTCAAGGTGTGAGGAAAGAGAAAGGACACTGTGTTTGCCCGGAGAGCTGGGACCTCAGAAATCATGTCCAGCCCCTGGTTATGGGGTGTCTCAGCTAACGGCCCTTCCAGAGGGGGCGCCCTCTGCCTCCTCAAAGGACACCACACTGGAAAAGGCGATGGTCTGCCCCATCCGTTCCTGACCACTGAGGGCAGTGTCCCCCGACTCCTGCAGGCTTCCTGTCTGCACCTCCGTGCCCTTCCCACCCCGGAGTGAGCCACAGAGCACTCCGTGGGGAAGGCACTGGAGGTGACCCCACTTGAGGGTTAAACTCCTGCAGCCCAGGGCAGGGACAGGGATGAGGAATTCAAGCTAGAGATACGCTTCTCCAGCTCGATTCATGACGATTTTATCCCTGCTGGTGTGTCACCATCATGTGGTCACTGTTCTCATCACTGTCGGTCACTCACAAGCAGGCACAGCCGGGTGCGGGGCCGTTTCCCATGCATCTTTTCTGACCACAGCCATCAGGCCTGCCACAGCTGATGCTACAAGGGCACCAAGGGAGGTGTGCACGTGTGTTTTTACAGCAATTACTACTCTTGGCACTATAAGGTATACAGGAATATGAGGTATTCTTCATGCCCCCAAAGAAAATGGGGCTCTCTCCTGGATCTTCCTTGATTTACACCATGTCCCTGCCTCGCTCCCGGTTCCTCCACTGGGGAGCCCTGGGAATGGAGCACTAGATCCTGGCTCTGAGCCCCATGAGCTCCTGCCCCTTCCTCGGACCGAATGTCTAGCGGGAAGGAGGGCTGGACTTGAACAGCAAGACGCCAGCCCCAGCCAGTCATTCCAGCCACACAAGGACTCAGGTTACAGGTGTGTCTTGTTTGGTTTCCTTAGTCTCCTTTTTTGGTTTTCAGCATTAAAAAAAAAAAAAAAAATTAAAGAGATTTCACACGTACAAAAAGTTGGAGTTTCCAGCTTATCTGGGAAGCACCAAAAAGATGTGCCCAACTTGGGTCTGCTGCCTCACTCATCTATAAAATGTCTGAACCCAAAGGTACATGACCCTGTGACTTCTGAGCTTAACTCCCCAAGCTCCAGTTTGGCAGTGGGGGATGCTGAAGCCCAGAGGGACAGGAGGCAACTTTGCCCAGCTAGCTCTGTCAGAGCTGTTGTACGCCAGGGGGTCCCCAGGGCTGCACGCTGCTCACCCTGCCTGGTATTCTGTCCATCATTCCACCTCACCACTCTGCAGGTTGCCTGTCTACAAAATGGACACAACAGGAACAGCCGTCTCTTTCAGGGTCACTCTGAGGATTAAGTCAAACAATGTGATTTTCCAGCCTTGCAAGGTGGATCCGAGGGCTGCTACCCACTCACCTGCTCACCCAAGGCCCGGCAGGTCACAAGGATCCAGTGTTGCTGGTAATTCCGGGAGGCAGGGGGGCCAAAGAGAGACACAGTGATGCTATCAGTGTCCTCAGAGGTAACATTCCGGAAAAACTTGGAGGGCTCAAGAATCCAGGGTCTAGGACCTCCTTCAAACAGCATCTCCTTTGAGGAGCCCAGGGTTACCAAGGCAACAGACGCGGGATCTACGGCCTGTGGAAGAAAAAAGGAGAAGACTCAACATCTGAGAGGTGGTGTGGCAGGAGCTGGACTCCAGGCCCCAGGTCCTCACCCAGCTTGGGGTGGGGGTCAGGTAAGCCCCATCTCCCTCTCCTCATGTGCAGCACTCACGGAATTGCTGTAAAGATCCATAGGACTCAGGGACTTTGGAAAGAACTAAGTCCTCACTCTGACGTACTGCCGGGGGGATAAAGTGATTCACCTCTTTCGTAAAACAATCTGGCAAAAGGCTTGAAAATGCCAATCAATAGCCCCCGAAGACAGAAATGCTCAGTCTGCAATCCAATCTCACAGCAGAACACGCAGGAGATAAACACGTTTATGTGCTGAGAGATGTTCGTCACTCCACTGTTTACCATGACGAGTGACTGCCGACCATCTGAAATCCGCCACAAAGGCTGGCGATACCCAAAGGGCATATTCAGATGAGGGAACCTGACCCAGATTGCTAAAGTAATTGTCCCGTATTCACACCACTGGGCTCAGAGCTCCTGCTTCCAGGGAACCCTCACCCAGCGCCAACCTGTGCGACAGAGGGCTCCTCCGCTGGTCCCCACTTCACTCGGTGCTCCCCATACTGCAAGGAAACGAGTCACCTGGGTGTGTTTCCCTGCTCACGTGCACTCACTGAGGGTGGGGTGTGCCTGTTCCCTTTGGCATCGGCGGCATGATCTCAATCGTGTGGGGAAGGCAAAACCATGCAAGAAAAGAAAAATATTCCGCCCCAAACAAAATAAAAAGCCCTTGTTGCTGCACCCTTATATGGTAGAAGGGATCTCCGGGACAAGGGTGCTTGCTAACCTGGTTATGAAGGCTCCACCCACATAACTTCATCACCCCAAAAAGCCTCCCCTTGCAATACAGTCACCATGGGGGTTAGGGCTTCAATGTGTGAACTGTGGAGGGACGCAAATACTCAAATGATGGCTGTCAAGGAGGAGGTGGACTTCACTAGTCACCCAGTCTGCGGCACCTTGATCTTGGACTCCTCAGATCCACCAAAACTGGGAGAAAAAAATTTCTGTAGTTTATAAGCCACCACCCAGTCTGGTGTTTTGCTCTGGCAGCCTGAAGAGACCAGAATGCTTTTCCATTGAGCGTTCTATTCCTTTGACTTCATTTTTCAACGCAGACACTTTTCTGCATTTGTTACCGGATCGACTGTCTCTGGGTGTCCCTCACGTGGACTCATAGACAATTCCGAGGGGCCTGGGGCACCCTACTGAAACCCACCCCAGAGTCTCCTCTCCTATACACCCAGGTGTGGCGCCCTCCTGTAGGGGACCCGCTAAGCACCCTCGGGGCCTTCAGCCCTGCTCCTCAGAGAGCTCCCTCCGCAAGGCAGTGGGATGTCATAGAACTAGATGGCTGGGCAGGAGGGGCAGGGCTGGCCTCTGCACGTGCACCTCACTCGGCCTCGGCTGGAGCATCACCTCCTTGGACAGGCCTCCCCTGAGACCCCGTCTGATGCAGGGCCCCTCTTCCCCATCACCCGCTCAACTGCCACCACTGTGCATATGTTTTGTGCATTCCCTTCTGTGTCCCCACAAGCAGAATGAAGCTGTCATTTGCTGGTCGTGTGACCTTTAAGCAAGTTAACACCTGCAAGGCTCAGTCTCCCTTCCCATGAATGGATACACTGCTAACCCCTGCCTCACAGCAATTGTTCTGATTCAAGGGGCAAAAATGAGAGTCCTGAACACACAGCTAGCACATGCTCAATCAGCAGCCCTGCTGTTATGAACTGTCCTCACTGTAAACAATCATTCCCTACTTACAGGCAGAAAGCACAAATCCCAGCCAAGTGGAGCCATTTAACCACCTTTGCCCAGCTGGTGGCCTGGGCCTGTTCTGACCCCAAACCCCCTGCTCTTCCCCAGGTCTCACGACCACAACCAGCAAAACTCTGCAATGGGCAAAGCAGGCCACTGCCAATCTTGCCAAAGACTTTTTTGTGACCAGACAAAGGCAAGGAGCGGTGGGATAATTAACACCTGGAGGCCTATGACTGCTCACCTTCCTATTTCATTCTCTTTCCTCTCAGGCATGAAAGTGCCATGGAGTCCTGTGCCAAGGAGAATGGTTAATGAGCAGCAATGCTAAGGAAGGAAGGACACTCCTGAACTGTGAAGGCTCCACAGTGGGTGTCAAAGCCCAAATATTCCCACAGGCCAAGCCCAAGAGGAGAGGGCCCCACCTGGCTCAGAAAAGACCTTCTCCTCCCTGAGATGGACCTCCCAGTCAGCAGAACAGCACAGTGGCCTGACCATGACCCCAGAGAGACTCTCCGTGCCAGCATTCAACCTTTGTAAGAGCAGAGCCTGCGTGCTTCTTCACATGAGTGACACCCACATTCTGTCTAGAAGGCAGTAGAACCAGGGGAGCCGGGCAGGCAGAAGTACCCAGAGCCTCCAGGTCAAAGTGGACAGTCTTCCATCGATGGAAAGAGGAAGCCAGGTAGGGACTCCAGACTCATTAAGGGGCTCCCAGAGGAGCCATCAGATGGGACAAAGCCCTGCCAAATATAGGCAGCAGGCAAGGGTTAAAGAACAACCCAGGTTGCTGATGCAGTGGGTCCCCTGTGGCCAAGCAGGGGGACAAGGTCAGGTGCGAGTTTGGGTGGGGGGAGGGGAAAGCAGCTCCGCAAGATCCCATGAGGGTCTTTCTGCTGCGTCCTTGTATTCAAGGGACTTTTAAGACACTCCCATCCCTCTCCCACACTGGCTGCAGTGGCCTTGTGTGTGGAGCTGACACCAGTGTGGCCCTGACCTTCGCCAGCTGCTCGCCGCTGCTGGAGAGCACCCAAGTCCTAGATGATCCCTCACAAACCTCCTGGCTCCGACCAGTGAGGCTCCAAGCCTCAGCTTTCCTCCAGGGCAGAGACGCCACAGCACTTCACATAGTTTGTGGCCTGCTTCCCTCCTTCTCTCTGCTGAGTGTCAGGTCATGGGGACAAAGGTTTCTGTGTGTTTTCTGCCCTGGGGCATCTCCAGGCCTAGAGCAGGGATGGGTAGAGGTCTCACAGACACGTGCCGTATACCGAGACAGCTGGGCAGGAGGAGCAGGGCTGGCTAGTGAAGGGGCTGCTGAGTTTGCTCTTGGTTTCAGCTCTGCTGGGTGACCCTGGACACATTTACCCCCTTGTTCATTCCAAACAAAATCACCCTTGGTTGGTCTCTGCCCAGGGCTACAAGTGCAGAGATGAAAGCTCCTAAGGTCGCTGAGGTGGCCTCTAAAAGGACAGGGGAAAAAACAAAGGTCACACACCATGAGGAACAGCACTATTCTTCAGACTAACCCTGGTGGCAGGAAATGTGAGGGCTTGCTGGCCTGGGGGAAGGAGGGACCTGGGGACTCCCCCAGAAGAAGACTTCCCTCCAGCTACCCCCTCTGGGCCTGCTGAGGATGAGGCAGGATTCAAACACAGGAAGAACAGGTCCATTCACTAGCCTGCCATGTGGCAGCCCTCATGAGACGCCTCCACAACCACCCTTGGGGGGAGGCCCAGGTCTTCGTCCTTCTGTTTTACTGACTGATCCTCACCGAATGCTCATTACCTGCCAGGCGGCTTTTTATGCCCATTCCATTTATTAGCTCAGTAATTCTCACCACAGCCTATGAAATAGCTGCCATCTCAGTCCCATTTTACAGGTAGGGACAGTGAGGCCCAGAGAAGTTAAATGAGCCAGAGCACACAGCTGCTGTGTTTCAGAGCCGGACGCATCGTTGGGGCTGGTGTGGAGCTGAGACTGTCTGCTCCATACCACACATGCCATGGCCACCTCCCTCCTCAGATGGGAAGAAGGATCCACAGACATCAGGAAAAGGGCAGAATCTACCCTGGGCCTGGGTCTCGGGAGGCCCCACCCAAGTCCACTGTCCCAATTCTAGGACTCTGTGAGGACCCTGAAGGGGACTGGAGTGGATCAAAAGTGTCCCTCTGTCCTGACCCCTGGTCAGAAACATTTTGAAGCCTTTGCGGCCCATACTCCTGCCTTGGTCAGGATAGCATGGCAGGGCAACTCCCCTGCCAAGTCTGCCAAGCGCTGTTTCCTGGGAACATATGGAAGTCAGCACCCAGCATCCCCCATGAGGGAAGCTCTGCTCCTCTACATCAGTTCCTGCTTTCAGCCAGAAAGTCACAGGCAGACGGAGGCATGCCAAAAGCTATTCTGAACAATTGGAGTTTGTTCAAATTTGTCAGAGCAAATGAATAATTCACATCAGGGAAGGAGTGGGCAGGGTGCGGGGGGAGGGGCATGGCCCCAGCTCACCTTGAGGGGCAGGTAGGCAGCAATGGTGATCCCGGCACTCAGGTGGATGTGGCCATGTTTGTATCTCACCAGGAGCGTGCTGGAGCCCTGGGCCTCGGCTCTCACCCTGACGCCGCTGCAGTGCTTAGAGCCCGGTGGCAGCCTCCCTGCACCAAGGGGAGAACCACACGGTCACCATGAACTTGCCCTTGGTGAAACAGGCACGACAGGCTGACGGCGCCTCTTTCGTGCTAGGTTTGATATATAATCTGATATTTTTAACTTAAGTTTTAAGTATAGTTCACGTGAGTATAAAATTTGTAATGAATTTTTCCCCACATAGTGAACATACCCTCTATCCAGCACCCGGATCAGGAAACAGGCTATTAGCAACCCCAAAGTCTCCTGGCTACTCATCCAATGTTGAGCCCCTCCCACAAGGGAAACCCCTACCCTGACTTCTACCAGCACCCCTTTATTCTGCTTGATGCTGTAGTTGATATAAAGAGAACCACTGAGCACAAACTCTTCCGTGTCTGGCTTCCTCAGCTCCATGTTATTCACAAGCTTCCTCGTCTGTCACACACTGCACGCCCCTCTGCACATTTCCACATATTACGCCATTGTGTGGACACAGGGCAGGAGACTGACCCAGGCTACCATGCACATTTCCGTTCCTTCCAGTCTGGGGCTCTGGTCCACAGTGCTGCAAAGAACATCCGGGCACCTTCCTTTTTTGGGGGATCCGCTTAGGCATTTCTGTTGGATGTGTCCCTAAATGTGAGGCTTTTAGGCAATGGGTCATGCGCTGTTATTGCCGATATCTTTCTCAAGTGGTTCCATCAATTGAAACTGCTATTAACAATTACCATACATCCCTGCCTTTATTTTTCACCAATGCTTTAATTAAGCTTTTGAAAACTTAAACTCATTTTAATTTTAGTAAGATATATATAACATAACATCTCCCACCTTTGCACCTTTTACACGTACAATACAGGGGCGTGAAGTACATTCACTTTGTTGTGCAACCATCACCAACTCTACACAACTCACCTTGTAAAATGGAAATTCTGTGCCCAATAAACAATAACTGGCTGCAGTTGCTCATGCCTATAATCCCAGCACTCTGAAAGGCGGAAGCGGTAGGGTTGCTTGAGGTCAGTGGTTGGAGAGCAGCCTGAGTAGAAGCAAGACCTCATCTCCACTAAAAATAGAAAAATTAGCCAGGACTGATGGCACGCTCCTGCAGTCCCAGCTACTTGAGAGGCTGAGGCAAGAGGATCGCTTTAGCTCAGGAGTTGGAGGTTGCTGTGAGCGAGGCTGATGCCACTGCACTCCAGCCTGAACAGAGTAATATTCTGTCTCAAAACACAAAACAGTAACAGTAACTCCCTAATTCCATCCCTCCCTTTTACTTCCTGTCTCCATGATTACTCTGTGTACCTTGTATAAGTTTAATTAGACAATATTTACCTTTTGTGACTGGCTTATTCACTTAGAATAACGTCCTCAAAGTTCATCCATGTGGTAGCACGTGTCAGAATGTCCTTCCGTTTTCAGGTTGGATAACATTCCATTGTGTGTACAGACCACATCATCAACACTTGGGTTGCTTCCACCTTTCAGCTATTGTGAATAAGGCTGCTATGAACGTGGGTGGACAAATAACCTCCTTGAAGTCATGTTTTCAATCCCTTTGGGTATATACCCAGACGTAGGATTGCTGGATCACATGGTAATTCTGTTTAATTTTTGAGGAAGTACCATGGGGTCTTCCACAAAACTCCACCATGGTACATTCCCTCCACCAGCACTCAAGAGTTCCAACTTCTCTACATCGTCGCCAATACTTTTCTGTTGTTTTTTGGATAGAAGCCATCCTGGAGTGTCAGGTGGTTTTTCATTGAGGTTTTGCTTTGCAGTACTCTGATGATTAGTGATGTTGAGCATCTTTTCAACGACCGTGTTCAGCATTTGTCTATCACTCCTGGAGGAATATCAAGTCCTTTGACCACTATTTAGTTAGGTTATTCGCTTTATTGTTGTTGACACATACTTCGCTATACGTCCTAGATGCAAGGTATGAGTTTGCAGGTATTTTCTCCCATTCCATCGGTTGCCTTCGACTCTTGTGTCCTTTGATACCCAGAAGTTCTAAATTTTGATGTAGGCCAGTTTACCTACTTTTAGTTTGTATCCTGTGCTTTTGGTGCTATATCCAAAAAATCAATGCCAAATGCACCGTCTTGAAGGTTTCTTCCTGTGTTTTCTTCTAGGAGTTTTATAGTTTTAGCTCTTGACATTCAGGTCTTCGATCTGCTGTGAGTTAATTTTTGTGTGAGATGTTATGTCAGGGTCCAACTTCATTCTTTTGCATTGTGGCTGTCCAGTTGTCCCAGCACCAGTTTTTGCTGAAAAACTGCCCTCTCCCCACTGGGTGGTCCTGACACTTTCACAAAAAAATCATTTAACTGTCCCTGAGCAGGTTCAGGTGGTTGATTCTATTGCTCTGTAAGTCCTTCTATGCCAGTACCGTCCTCTCTTGATTAATAGAGTTGGTAACAACGTTTTGAAAACAAAGTATAAAACCTCCAAGTTTGTTCTTTTTCAAAATTACGTTGGATATTCAGGGTCCCGTGAGATTCCAAATGCCTGATACTTTGCTGAATTTGCTTTAGTTTTTACAGTTTTGGAGGTTTTTGGTGGAATTTCAAGTGCTTTCTATATATGAGATCCTATCATTCGCAAACAAATGACTTTACTTCTTCCTTTTCGATTTGAGTGGGTTTTGTTTCTCTTGCCTATTTCCTCTTTCAGATATTAGTGTCACCAGATTACATATATATGCAATTGCGTGTCCAGAAACATCAATTAATTCTAAGCTTTTTTGAGCCATTAAGTCTCTTAAATCATGTACAAAACCAAAATAGTACTAGATTTTATAATTGTCCATGTGTTCACCTTTACCAGACATCTTTATTTCTTTATCAAGCTTTGAGTTCCTATATAGTGTCCTTTCTTTTCAGCTGAAGGATTCCTTCCACCGTAGGGCAGGGTTGGTGGTACCGAGCTTTTGGATATCTGGTGATGTCTTAAGTTCTCCCTCATCCTTGATACTACACTTGATCTTAGCCAAAGGGCCAAAAAGCAATCTCTCCCTCATTTTTGAAGCACAGTCTATTAGATACAGGATTTTTGGTTGACAGGACCTTTTTATTTTCTTTTTTTTTTTGAGACAGTCTCACCCTGGGTAGAGTGCCGTGGCGTCACAGCTCACAGCAACCTCAAACTCTTGGGCTTAAGTGATTCTCTTGCCTCCGCCTCCCAAGTAGCTGCGACTAAAGGCACCCACCACAACGCCCAGCTATTTTTTTGTTGTTGTTGTAGTTGTCATTATTGTTTAGCTGGCCCAGGCTGGGTTCGAGCCCGCCAGCTTCGGTGCATGCGGCCAGCGCCGTAACCACTGTGCTACGGGCCCCATGCCATTCTTCCACAACTTTAAATATTTCAACCCACTGACTTCTGGCCTCCAAAGTTTTTGATAACATATCTCATGATGATCTTGGGGGAAAATTAGGATGAGCGTTTTCTTCCTGGAAGCTGTCTAGATGTTAATAACAAAGCTTGTTGTGTATCATACACTACAGGACACATTTTTATAGTATCATGATGTCACTTATGTTGTAGCATCTTTCTGATACGATCACTCAGCGTATAAAGAAAAAGGAAATGAATATTTTGAGTGTAGACATTATGAGGTTTTTAAAAGCCAAAAGTTATTATAACTTTCAAAGGACAAATAAAAAGCCCACTGAAGGATTATGCACCTTTAAAGTTCTAAGAAACTAAACATCAATCTCTGTAACCCATGTGAATAAAAACCACTTCTTCTTTAAAGAGGAAAATGTTCTTGAGAACAAAAACCAGAGAAAACCACAAACCACTGCAAGTTATCCCCAGCCACTAGTGATTAGCCTATTTCTTGCTCCGAGGCTAACCTCATAAAAAGCCAGCTGGCTGGGCACACTGGCTCACACTTATAATCCCAGAACTTTCGGAGATCAAGGCTGAAGGATCACTTGAGCTCAGGAGTTCGAGCCCAGTCTGAGCAAGACAAGAACCCATATCTACAGAAAAAAAAAAAAAAACCCAGAAAAATTAGCCAGGCATATAGGTGGGTACCTATAAGTCCCAGCTACTTGGGAAACTGAGGCAGGAGGATCACTTGAGCCCAGGAGTTTGAGGTTACAGTGAGCTAGGCTGATGCCGTGACCCTCTAGCTGGGGCGACAGAGTGAAAAAAAATAAAATATAATAAAACAAATTTAAAAGCAGGAAATAGGCTCGGCGTCTGTGGCTCAGCGGGCTAAGGCGCCAGCCACGTACACCTGAACTGGCGGGTTCGAATCCAGCCTGGACCCGCCAAACAACAATGACGGCTGCAACAAAAAATGGCCGGGCGTTCTGGCGGGTGCCTGTGGTCCCAGCTACTTGGGAGGCAGAGGCAGGAGACTCGCTTGAGCCCAGGAATTGGAGGTTGCTGTGAGCTGTATGCCACAGCACTCTATCCAGGGTGACAGCTTGAGGCTCTGTCTCAAAAAAAATAAATAAATAAATAAAAGCAGGAAATAAGATAAACAGCCATTGTTATAGAATTCCTAAAATGTGCATAAGCCCCTGTCTGGGCCTAGGTCTCTGGTCCTCATAGCCCCAGAAGCTGCTTTTTGGTGACCTGCAGCATTTGAGCTTTTGACAGGACTGTTTATCCTTGTCAGCCGGCATCATTAGCATAGTTCATAGAGCTAGCACTTGCTAGTCCTGCTAGCACAGTGCACACAGTAATCTTAGCCTAGTTAGTATTGTTGTGGCCTAGTCACAGTGGTATAGTTAGCACTGTCACCATGGTTAATTCAGTTGGTATAGTTCACGAGTTACCCAGCAGAGTTTGCACAGGGAGGGCGTGCAGATAGAGTCGTTAGAGGGTGAACACGTAGCAGGGCTTGGCCTCCAGTGCTACCTAAAGGAGACCCTGATCAGCTACAAACTCCTCCAAATGACCGAGTACGCAGCTTCATCGTGGTGGGACACCTTCTAACTGGGACTGGGGCGGCCATCAAAATAATTTCAAAATTTTCTACTGGTTTTGCAAAGATCTGACATAAACATCAAGATCTTTAACCTAAAAACAAACAAAAATAATCCTAAAAGGTCAGCAGAGAGGCTGAAGTCACGACGGTCTTCAACCCTCCACACAATCCTAGCGCTTTTTTATGACACCAGCATTCCCGACGCACTCTATCCGGTAACGGAGAGGACCAGAGGTGAACAGCCACACACAGCGCATGGAGGCGGCGGCGGCAGGAGCCAAATTCCACAGATACTGCCCACCACGTATCGCCACCACGAACACTTCATCCACTGGCACCTGAAGCCCTGGATCATCCTTCTTAAGGCCAACTATAATATAAAAATAGCCAACTTCGACTTTACCAGCACGTTTTCTGAAGACCAAAAGCTGGACACTGTCTGTGGGATTCCTCTCTATTTTGCCCCAGAAATCTTCCTATACCAGGAGTACTATGAACCACAGGTGGACGCGTCGAGCCTCGGAGTCATCTTCTACAACACGGTGGCCAGAGCCCTGACATTTCACAGATAGTTTCAGGGCCCTCTGGAGCAAGATTATAAGGGGGAGTTATATAAAATGCCTTTTTCCTCCTCAGAATAACTAAAAATACTTCTGAAAAAGATCTTTACCCTGATGCCAGGGAGAACCCCACCTTCTGTACAACAGGAAGGGCACACAGATCAGTCCCGGCCAGGGGACACTGAGGCCATGCATGCTAAGTAAACTCGCTCTCAAATCAGGACCCCTGAACAACCCAGTGCTGCAGCCACTGCCTTCCACCTAAACCTCATCAAGGCCATGGGTTATGCAGGCATCCTCAAACTTTTTAAACAGAGGTCAATTCACTGTCCCTCAGACCGTTGGAGGGCCGGACTATAGTTTTAAAAAAAAAACAACAAACCATGAACAAATTCCTATGCACACTGCACATATCTTATTTTGAAGTAAAAAACAAAACGGGAACAAATACAATTCACACTGCCGCATGTGGCCTGCAGGCCATAGTTTGAGGACCCCTGAGCTATAGGATACCAAGAAATAGAAGTCCATGAAAGTTGTCCATGTGAGGCCCCTGGCTTCTAGGGGTCCCACTAGTCCTTGCCCATCCCACGATGTTCAGTCCAACCAAACAGGATAAAAGTCAGCTTCATTCTGGCTGACCTTCTGCAGCCTGAGGAGGACCAGGAGTCCAGACAGAAGACCAGGAAAGCCATGGCGCCTGCCCCCATCTACCCCAAGAGCGAGACCTGGTTCCTACCCCCCTAGCGAGACCCCATGTTCTCCTCCTCCACCCACAGCACCAGAGGCCATAGGGGAGACTTGGGAGTAGACACCTGTAGCCAGAGAATGTCCTAGAAGCCAATTGCCTCCAGGTTGGGCGTGGAGATGGGGAGACTCAGCCTCTGTGAAGAGGGCCCATCCTCCTGCAGATCCTGCAGGACAAATCGATGAATTAATTCTGGCCAGGAGACACTGAGGCCACATGTAAAACTGCTCACAAATCAGGACCAATGTGGGGGGCAACTAGAGGCTCCTTAACTACATGTTAAAAACATGTTCCTTACTGCCAGCCCAAAAGACCGGCCATGAGTGTATAAATGCGATGGCTCTAATGAGTGCGGGAACAGGTAAGGCAGACAGAGAAACCAAATGTATGGGGCAGTCAAGCCATGTCGCCTGCATTTTATTTATTATGCTTTTATTAACTTTATTTCCAGTAGACAAGTCCTAGCTGTATACATGTATGGGGTACAGCGTCAAGTTCAGCTATACGTACACTATGTGGACCGGAGGCATAAAGCTCATTAACAGATCGATCCATCACCTCGGGCAGACGCAGCACGATGTCACAGACGTGTTGACTCTGAAAAGCTGACTCACTGAAATAGTTGTTTGGTGATGAGAAGCTGGGGGGGACAGGAGGAGGGTGTGGGGAGTTGGTCACAGGGCACAAAGTTTCAGACAGATAGGAGGAAGCAGCCTTGACATCTATTGCACGGCAGGGTGACCAGAGTCAACAAGAATGTACTGCACATTTCAAAACACCTGAGAGAGTCCACTGCAAAGGTCTCCCTGCCTTTAGATTGGAGAACAAGAAGGCCCTGAGTTCCCCAGATCCCCAGGTCCTGACAACACAGTGTGGGAGGTGGCCAGGTGTGGACTCCCAGCTGCAGGGGACCCTCTAGCCACAGTGGACTAAGCTGAAGCCCGGAGCCCCTGTAGATA
>CAUYRH010015290.1:0-65349 GCA_963574655.1 Perodicticus potto | reverse complement strand
AGAGGCTGATTTGAGGCATTCCTCCTGCCTCCTGGTTGATGTCCTCCACAGTAAATCTCCTTTCTTCCTTGACAATCTCCATTGTCTCGGTAATTGGCTTTCTGTGCAGGGAGCAACTGAACCTAGGGAAAAACTCCTTTTGCAGATTAGTTAATACTTTGAAAGGAACTCAGGAGAGAATTAGGTGCTAATTTAAAGTCTTGGCACCTGCCCCCCACCCTATGATGTATGAAGAAGATTCACGTGGCCACATTTCCTTTGCACATGTAAGTAAAGGTGTGATCAATTCCCCACCATCCTCCACGCATGTTTCCTCTTCCTAAACTCACAGGCTGGGCCGGGTGAGGTGGCTCACACCTGTAATCCTAGCACTCAGGGAAGCTGAAGAGGGTGGACTGCTTGAGCTCAGGAGTTTGAGACCAGCCTGAGCAAGAGCAAGACCCCATCTCTACTAAAAATAGAAAAACTAGCTGGGCATGTTGACAGGCACCTGTAGTCCCAGCCTCTCAGGAGGCTGAGGCAAGAGGATTGTTGTCCAGGAGTTTGAGGTTGCTGTGAACTATGACTCCACAGCACTGTACGCAGAGCAACAGAATGAGACTCTGTTTCAAACAAACAAAAAACAACCACAACAACAAAACAAACAAACAAACAAACCCAAAACTGTGTGCTGCCTGATACGGCTGTGGTGTTCTTTGTCTCTCCAAGGTGAAGAAAGTCAGTTTCCCAAGGACCTGTGATTATCTGAAGTACTACAGCTTGAATCTGGGGGTCTCCAGCTCCCAGCCTGAGTGCCTCTCCCACGGGCATTAATCTCTCTGGGCTGTTCTTGCAGAGATGGCGGTGGCAAAGCAAAGCCAGAAAGGCAAGGCCTCCTCCGGATCATGTTGGGAAAACACTGCCTACCAGTCTGCTTCTTCTGGGACTACCACAACATGCAGAGGTTGCTCTACTTGATGGGGTCTCCCAGGGCCCGCAGGCTCTGTTCACCTTCCTTCAATCTTTTCCTCTCTGTTCCTCAGACTCAATAGTTTCCACTGTGCATTCTTCAAGTCGGCCAGTTCTTCTGCCTACTCAAAGCTGCCTTTGACTCTCTCTAGGAGTTTTTCATTACTGTTATCTGGCTCCTGCATTTCTTTCTGGTTTTCTAACTCTTTGTTAATATTTCCATTTCGTTCAGACATTTTGTTTTCTATGTTCTTTTCTTTTTTTTTTTTAGACAGAATCTCACTCTGTTGCCCAGGCTAGAGTGTCATGACCTCAGCCTAGCTCATAGCAACCTCAAATTCCTGGGTTCAAGTGATCCTCCTGCCTTCAGCCTCGCAAGTGGCTGGGACGAGAGGCATGTACCACAGGGCCGAGCTGGTTTTTCTATTTTTAGTAGAGACAAGGTTTTGCTCTTGCTCAGGCTAGTCTTAAACTCCTGTGTTCAAGTAATCCTCCTGCCTCAGCCTCCCCAAGTGCCGGGATTACAAGTGTGAACCACATGGGTGGCGCCTGTGGCTCAATGAGTAGGGCACTGGCCCCATATACCAAGGGTGGTGGGTTCCAGCCCGGTCCCGGCCAAACTGCAACAAAAAAATAGCCAGGCATTGTGGTGGTCAGTGGTAGTCCCAGCTACTCTGAAGGCTAAGGCAAGAGAATCGCCTAAGCCCAAGAGCTAAAGGTTGCTGTGAGCTGTGACGCCACAACACTATACCAAGGGTGACAAAGTGAGACTCTGTCTCTAAAAGAAAAAAAAAGTGCGAACCCCAATGCCAGGCCTATATACATTTACATACTCCTTTTCAGGTGAAGGAAGTTTCCCTTTTATAATTTGAAATTTAAATATTTATTTATTCAGGGGCAGCGCCTGTGGCTCAACTGACTAAGGCACTGGCCCCATATGCTGGAGGTGGCGGGTTCAAACCCAGCCCTGGCCAAAAACTGCAAAAAAAAAAAAAAAAAAAAGAATTGAAATAAATATTTATTTATTCAAAGTGTCCATCTTTAAACATTTTTGAAACTTTGTTATGTTTTGAGACAGAGTCTCACTCTATGGCCCTGGGTAGAGTGTCATGGCATTGTCATAGCTCCCGGCAATCTCAACCTCTTACGTTCAGGAGATCCTCTTGCCTCAGCCTCCTGAGTAACAGGGACTACAGGCACCTGCCATGACACCTGGCTAGTTTTTCTATTTTTAGTAGGCACAAAGTCTTGCTCTTGCTCAGGCTGGTCTTAAACCTGTGAGCTCAGGCAATCCACCCACCTCCGTCTCCCAGAATGCTAGGATTACAGGCCAGAGCCACCGTGCACTGCTAAAGTTTCCATCTGAATGATTTATAATTTTTATTCAAATGCATACAGTAGCAGAATGAATAGTATATGAGTCCTTTCCGTACCTATCATCCAGTTTCAGCAATTTTTAAAATTTCATTATACTTGTTTTATCTTTTTTTGTTTTGTGATCAGTAAATTATGCTTAATAATATTCTTCAATATGCATTCCTAAAATATATAGACACTTTGTTATATAACCATAATGCCATTATCACATCTAACAAAATTAACAATAAATCTTTGGTATTATCTAATACCCAGGTCATAATCACATTTTTCCTAACCATCTCAAAAACATCATATTATGATTAGATTTTTAAAATTAGGTTCCTAATAAAGACCACGGGTTATATTTGCTTACATTCTTTCAGTTTCTCTTAATCTAGAACAATATCTTCACCACCACCAACTTTGTGCCATTGTCTGTTTAAGAAAACAGGTCAATTTATCTGGAGATGTAATTAGGTACCTTATGGAGTCATTAAACTTGTCCCTCTATTCTTCGTATTCCTTATAAATTAAAAGTCTTGGCTAGGGCGGCGCCTGTGGCTCAAAGGAGTAGGGCACCGGCCCCATATGCCAGAGGTGGTGGGTTCAAACACAGCCCTGGCCAAAACTGCAAAAAAAAAAAAAAAAAGTCTTGGCTAGATCAAGATTCATTTCCACTTACTTTTCTTTATCTTGTAGGTGGTGGTTCTGTAAGCTTCATATCATATCACATCAGAGGCACAACACACCCTGTTTGATTTCCTTACTCTTAGTGATGGCAAGTAAGATTAGGCACCTTTGAAAAGTTAGCACCTTTGAAAAGTTCTCCAACAAACTTTCATGCAGTGACGGATTTACCTAAATCACCTTCATCCACTGATGGATTAACCTGAACCAACTACTTGATGAAGGGTTGTAAAATGTTATTCTAGTGCTGCAATTCTTTTTTTTTTTTTTTTTTTTTTTGAGACAGAATCTCAAGCTGTCACCCTAAGTAGAGTTCTGTGGTGTCAGAGCTTCCAGTAACCTCCAACTCTTGGGCTCAAGTGATCCTCCTGCTTCAGTTTTTCTATTTTTAGTAGAGATGGGGGTCTCGCTTTTGCTCAGGCTGGTCTTGAACTCGTGAGCTCAAGCTATACACCCTCCTTGGCCTCCCAGTGTACTAGGATTACAGGCATGAGCCACCTCACCCGGCTGTAATTCTTTTGTGAAGAGAATATTTCCCTCATTAGCTAGGGTTATTTGATTACTGTCGGGGTCCCCCTCCCCCAAAAGCTGCATCTGCTGGGACCTGTGGAAACAGGCAGCAATTGAAGAAATATAGATTTAGAAGCCACGTTAAAGAAAGGCAAGAGACATAGAGTAGAATTAAAAGTGGGAGCTCAGGGCTCCACTGCCCGTCCTGGGTTTCCAGCAATGGCCCAGAGTGTGTGCTCCACTCTGACTTTATTGAAGTCTATTTGCCCAGAGGGTAAGATGAGGGAGGGAACAAAGACGTCAGCAGTTTCTCAGATTGATCATACAAGCTCCTATTGTTATTATTATGAACCTTAAGGGTGGCCTTCTGCAATCTGAAATCTGAGCCTTAGATTGGGAGAGCCTCCTGCTTGAGGTCACACACACAGATTTCTAGGGAGGTGTGGAGTAAAACGCAAAGCCACCCGCGTTAATCTCCTCTGAGGGATCGGTGGGAGGGAGGCCTTTTCCTCCCATCACCACCACAGAGGATATTCCTCTGCAATGAGGGCTATTAGCTCTTCTGCCCACATCTCAGAGCTCAAGCTACTCCTTTGGTCTCTACCCCAGGCAAATGGAAATCTCCACAATGGGTATCTGGCTTTGCCTGTTTATTGGGCAGGAAACGCCCTAGAAGATGTATCTTTTCTAGGACATGCCATAATCTCTTCTAAGTCTGTTACTCTCCTCAGAGTGCTCACAGACCCAGCAAAGTGTTTGTTAGCTGTATCCCTAACAGGCTAGAATTTCAGAAAAGGCAAGACGCTTGCTAGCAATAGCTATCTTAAATGTAAACTAGCTGGCTTTTCTTTGTTCTGACTCACTCAGCTTACTTTTTACTTTTCCTCTTTTTCTAGGGGTGCTTTCTTTTGCCAAGCATGGGTTCTTCAGTCCCCGTTTTCCCAGCAATTACTCTTTGTATAATAGTGGACAAATAGAATAAATGAGTAATTCCTTCCCCGTACTTGTCAATTTTTCAATAAAGATTTGCTGCCTTTTCTGGTTACCAACAGTGGTAACCAGTGATATCTCTCCCTCTCTCTTTTTCTCTCTTTTTCTATCAGAGCATGAACTCATATATTTTTATATATGTGGTACGTTCAATCAATTGCTAAGTTGTTTTGTTTTGTTTTGTGACAGAGTATCACTCTGCCACCCTGGGTAGAGTGCCATGGCATCATCATAGCTCATAGCAACCGCAAATTCTTGGGATCAAGTGATCCTCTTGCCTCAGCCTCCCAAGTAGCTGGGACTACAGTCACCTACCACGATAGCCAGCTAGCTTTTCTATTTTTATTTTATTTTAATTTTTTTTAAAGACAGAGTATCACCTTTTCACCCTCAGTAGAGTGCCATGGCAACAAAGCTCATAGCAACCTCAAACTCTTGGGCTCAAACAGTCATCTTGTCTCAGACAACCGAGTAGCAGGGACAATAGGTGCCCACCACAATACCTGGCTAAGTTTTTCTCCTTTTAGTAGAGACGGGGTCCCGCTCTTACTCAGGCTGGTCTCAAACTCCTGAGCTCAAGCATTCACTTATCTTGGCTTCATAGGATGCTAGGATTACAAACATGAGCCATCACCCCAGCCCTCTCTAATCTTTTTAAAACCTTCAGGTCAGCTTCATCCTGGTTGCTTTCTTCAAGGGTATCCCCTCTATTAGGATCTTTAAGGTCATTATCTGCTTTTTTTTTGAGACAAAGTCTCACTTTGTTGCCCTCAGTAGAGTGCTGTGGCATCACAGCTCACAGCTATCTCAAACTCTTGGGCTTAAAGCAATTCTCCTGCCTCAACCTCCCCAGAAGCTGGGACCACAGGTGCCCAGCACAACACCTGGCTTTTTTTGTTTTTTTGTTTGTTTGTTTTTAGCAGGTTGGGGCTGGGTTCAAACCCACCAGCCCTGGTTCATGTGGCTGGCACCCTACCCACTGAGCTATGAGCACCACCTCATTATCTGCTTTTGAGGTCTTTGAATTTTGCTGTCATTTCAATGATGAATTTAGTTCATTTTTAGTTCACTCCTTTCCTGAGCCCCAACTGCTGTGTTTCTTCCCTCTTCATAGCGGCAATGCTATGTTTGTGTGGGTTGGAAGGAGTGTTATTTTGCGATAAAGTGAGACTTTGTCTTACACACACACACACACACACACGTGAACACAAGTTTTTCCTATTTTATTTTCTGTGCTTTAACTCTCAGACATTTGGGATAATGCATCATTTAAAAGCCACGATTGGTCAGAAGGATAGTAATAAAGGTACAGTCTTGCTGAGTTTTGGGGACCAGAAGGGAATACTAAAGGATCCGATTAGTATTTCACCTTGGGACTTCCCAGGAAAGATCTTAAGGCATGTATTTGTTATTCTTTCCATCTTGGACTAAGCCAACCTCATTTAACTCTGCCAATTACGCGCAGACAGGCTGCTGTGGACCTTCAGATGCAACTCCTGTCATTTCTACAGACAGGTGGTAATGTTGCACATGGTAGGGGGAGAGCCAGTTTTAGGTACGAAAAGGTGGCATTTATACAAGTGATATAAATATTTTAAAATTTGAAGAATGCTATTATGGTCACCCCTTCAATCAGTGGGAGCATTAGCTTAGAAGCCTGAGAAACTTGAACCACACACTATCTCACAGGCACACTCTTCCTTGGGCCACCACCACAGTCTCTGTCAGCACCTCTTGGCGTAGAAAAGAAAAGCCACGTGGCTCTGAGTGAGTCCCGATTCTTGCCCCTACAATCCGGAAAGTTCTGTAATAATGTGAAAGATGAATTTCAATTTAGATGGTAGTTAGGAGCTGAAGGAGCTGCCTTGGGTACAGCATCAGGCAAAGTTAAAAAGTAAATGAAGATAAACCAACTGAGATGGTTCAGCACCTGTAGCTCAAGTGGCTAAGGCGCCAGCCACAGACACCAGAGCTGGTGGGTTCTAATCCAGCCTGGGCCTGGCAAACAATGACAACTACAGTTAAAAAATAGCCAGGCATTTTGGCGGGCGCCTGTAGTCCCAGCTACATGGGAGGCTGAGGCAAGAGAATCGCTTAAGCCCTGGAGTTGGAGGTTGCTCTGAGTTGTAATGCCACGGCACTCTACCCAGGGCGTCAGTTTGAGGCTCTGTCTCAAAAACAACAATAACAATAACAACAACAACAACAACAACAAAAATAAAACCAACTGAGAGACATCCCTGCTGTGGAACACTATTCAGCAATGAAAAGGAAGGAGCTACTGACACATGCAACAACTCGGGTGCATCTCAAGGGAATATTCTGAGTATCAAAAAGTTACATACTCTGAGATTCCATTTATATGCCATTCTAGAAAATACAAAACCGTATTAGTATTAGTGGGGAACAGGTCTGTGGTTGCCAGGAGGCAGTGCTGGGGTGGGTGCACTACAAAGGTCAACAAAGGGAGCTTTGCGGGTGATGAAACTTGTTCTGTGTCCAGCGTGCAGTGGTGGTTCCAGGAATCTATACACGTGTTAAATGCATTGAACTGTATGCTTCCCTTAAAAGTCAAACTTACCATATGATAATTTAAAAGGGGAGGAGAGAGACACCTATAACCATCTTCCCAGAAAAGAGATAATCTTTAAGCAAAAGCATTTTTGTAACCGTTTACGAATGTGATCATTGAATTTGTATCTCTTTCTCATTCACGTTGCTGCCCTTCATTTATCTTTCATTTTCACAGCAATTCTTGGCCCTGATTTTAGTCCACATAGTCACCAGTTCCTCTATTCATGATGCTTCCAGACGTGCTCAAGTTTACCTCGTCTATCTAAATATCCTAGACACTGCAGATAAGGACAGGAATTAAGTCAATAAGCAGCCAGCAGAGAAGACTTGATACATTCAATATTTTCAGAAGTCTTTTTTTAATCCAAGTTGCAGACCAGGCATGGTGGCTCATGCCTATAATCCTAGCATTTTGGGAGGCTGAGGCAGGAAGATCCCTTGAACTCAGCAGTTCAGGACCAGAAAGAGTGAGGATACTGTACTAAAAATAGAAAAATTAGCCAGGCATGATGGTGGGCACCTGTAGTCCTAGGCTCAGGAGGTTGAGACTCGAGGATCACTCGAAGAAGTTTGAGGTTGCTGCAAGCTAGGCTGACGCCATTGCACTCTAGCATGTGAAAGGGTGAGACAGTGTCTCAAGAAAAAAAAAGAAAAGAAAAGAAATAAATCCAAGTTGCTAAGCCAAGTATTTTAATTCTCGAAATAACATGAAAGCGTCTATACAGAAAATGGCATTTCAAGCACACATCCACTACGTATCCTGTCCTTTAACCTTTTAAGAGACTTAAAATGACAAAAGGACATCACTATAAACTACCTACTGAATTTTAGCAAATGGTCAGATCGTTAAAAGGAAATCCAAATAGGATGATAAAAATAAATCAAGATCTGGCTCACATCTATAACCCCAGCACTTAGGAAGGCAAAGAAAGGGAGAACATTTCAGGGCAAGATTTCATCACCAGCCTAGGCAACATAGCAAGACCTTGTTTCTTTAAAAAAAAAAAAAAAGTTGGTTGGGCGTGGTGGTGTGCACCTGTAATCCCAGCAACTCAAGAGGCTACAGAGGGAAGATTGCTTGAGCCCAGGAGTTCAAGGCTGTGATGAGCTGTGACCACACCCCTGTACTCCAGCCTGGGTGACAGAGTGAGACCCTGTCTCTTAAAAAATTAAAAAGTAGAAATAAGGAGAAGAGACTATCAAATATGAAAAAGCAACTAAGTAAGTTTTCCTTCATTCTCCCATTTGCCTCCCAGCTTGGGCTTCCCCTTTAGAATTTTTGCCAAAATGCACATGACCATGTGAACCTGCTTTGTTTATTTGTGTTTGTTGGAGACAAGGTTTTGCTCTGTTGCTCAGGCTGGAGCGCAGTGGCACAATCACAGCTCAGTACAGTCTCAAACTCCTGGGCTCAAAGTATCTTTCCCACCTCAGCCTCCCAAGTAGCTGAGCCTGCAGGTGCATGCCACCCTACCTGGCTATATTTTTCATTTTTTGTAGAGATGGGTTCTCACTATGTTGCCAAGACTGGTCTCTAACTCCTGGTGTCACGAAATTCTCCCACCTCAGCCTTTCAAAGTGTTGAATTTACAGGCATTAGCCACTGTATCCAGCCTATTCCTACTTTCGATTACTTCTTTGATATGTTTAAATATATATATATATATTTTTTTTTTTTTTTGCAGACCAGAATTTTTATTTTTACATATACAGGTGTTTATTAGGTTTCCACTTTTTGCCTTCACAGAATTAAAAAGGCTTAAAATTTAAAAACAATAACAGTGTTTAAGATAAGGACTAGAAACAAAAACCTCAAAAAGAATGAACAAAGATAAATACATTCAGGAAAGAAGTCAGACGATTACTGCATCAAAATATTAAGCAATATTAATAATAACAATGCAAAGAAAGTAACATTCACATTGTCAAATAACAGTATGTCTATTAAGGGCAGCGCCTGTGGCTCAGTGAGTAGGACACAGGCCCCATATGTGGAAGGTGGTGGGTTTGAACCAAGTCCCGGCCGAACTGCAACAACAACAACAACAAAAAAAGAGTATGTCTGTTATAGAATGCTTTAACTCTGAGGCTCAGTATGGAGTCATCAGTTAACTTCTTATTTTTTTTCCAAAGTCTCAAAAAATACACAACTAATATTTATAAATAAAAGTAAAAGATAATTTAAAAAAAACAGATCATGCCAAATCTTATAGACAATAAAAAAAGGAGAAATATTTCAAAGTCATTCTACTTAATCTGGATGTACTGGATATTAAAATTGGAGAAAATATATTATTATAAAGGGAAATTACAAACATATTTCACTTATAAATGAGGATGAAAGATCCTAAACAACATATCAATAAGTTGAATTAAAAATTAATGTTAAGTAATGTACTTTGGTCAAAATTGATATCACTAATGAATATTGATGCAAAAATATTCAATAAGATCCTAACAGAATCCAGCAACACATCAAACAAATTATACACCATGACCAAGTGGGCTTTATCCCAGGCTCTCAAGGCTAGTTCAATATACGTTAAATCCATAAATGTAATTCAGCACATAAACAAATTAAAAAATAAAGACCACATAATCCTCTCAATTGATGCAGAAAAAGCCTTCGATATTATCCAGCATCCCTTCTTATAATTTTTCAATTTTTATTTTCTTTTCATTTATAATACTTTTCAATTTTTCCCCAAGATTTTCTCTGTGATACTTCTTTTACTTACATTGCAGTTGCTTAATTTCTATGTATGTGGGGATTTTCCAAATTGATTTTGACATTGCAAGTTAAATTACTTCCTGATAATCAATCTAGCTCTAGCTCTACTTCTGCAGTTGACCCACAGTAGAGCCTGTCTTGGCGAAGGCTCCAGGTGCCCTTGAAAACATCAGCCTTCTGTGGGATTATATAAGGATCAGTTAGGTCTAGTGGGATGATAGCTTTGTTAAAAGTGCCTCTTAGCACCGTAAGTAAAGCAAACAGACAACCTTCAGAATAGGAGATTTTTGCAGGTTATGCTTCTGACCAAGGTCTGATAACTAGAATCCACACAGAACTCAAACTAATAAATAATAAAAGAACAAATAACCCCATTTCTATGTGGGCAAGAGACTTGAACACAAACTTCTCTGATGAAGACAGGTGCATGGCCTACAAACATATGAAAAATGCTCATCATATTTAATCATCAGAAAAATGCAAATCAGAACCACTTTGAGATATTATTTAACTCCAGTAAGACTAGCCCACATAACAAAATCCCAAAACTACAGATGCTGGCGTGGATGCAGAAATAAGGGAACATTTCTACACTGCTGGTGGGAATGCAAGTTAATACAGCCTCTTTGGAAAGAAGTTTGGAGACTACTCAAGGAGCTAAAAGTAGATCTGCCATTTGATCCTGCAATTCCTCTACTAGGTATATACCAAGATGATCAAAAATTATTTTACAACAAAGGCTTTGCACCAGAATTTTTATTGCAGCTCAATTCATAATTTCCAAGACATAGAAACAGCCCAAGTGCCCATCAAACCATGAATGGATTAACAAATTGTGGTATATGTACACTGTGGAATACTATGCAGCCATAAAAAGGATGGAGACTTCACATCTTTTATGTTTGGAACATATTCTTCTTAGTAAAGTATCTCAAGAATGGGAAAGAAAGTATCCAATGTGCTCAATACTAATATGAAATCAATATATAAACACCTACACATTCATACGAAAGGTAAAACATAACTATAGTCCAGAAAGTAGAAGGAGAGGGAAGGAGGAGGCAGGAGGAGGGAAGGTATTTGGTACAATGATACAATGGTACATTTCAAAACTATTTTTAAAAGAGTATAATTGCGATGGATGTGTTAATCAGTTCAATGTAAGAATTCACATCGTATATCCAATAAGTACACTGAACCTGGTTATGATTTAATAAAAACAAAAGAAAATTAAAAAGTGTCTCTTAATTCTAGCTTTCTCTCTGACTTTAAAAAATCTGGGAAATGATCAGTCACTCTCCTCCTTATAAGAAAAAAAGGACAAACTGAAAATCGACCCCTGTCCTTGAACCTGTCAAAGCAAACGTTGCACCAGACAAACTTGCACAGGCCACAGGCTGGGAAGCATCAGGGTCCTGGCAGGAGAGGACGACTGAGCTAGACTCTGCTCAAACAAAGGAATGGAGAGTTTTTAAGATCTGGGGTGAAGGCAATCACAAGCTGTTTGTGTTTTTTAACTGACCTTACCCAAAGGGAAAGCAACTTTTCTCCTGTGTTCAGGACAAGACGTAGTTTTACTCTACAAAGGCTTCTACTCTCCCAAGAAATCGGGAGACAAGGGCCTTCTCTTTCTTCATGGAGGCCACTCCGGGGGGGCTTCCAGGGCTTGAGAAGAACATTCATGGGTTGGAAAACTTGCCAGAGGAGTTTAGTTGTTTTTTTTTTTTTTTTTTTTTTAGAATGTAAGTTTGCTTCTTTTTCAGATTGAGTTCCGAGGAAAGCTCTGACGGCAGGTGAGCAGGTGGCTTTACCCTCGGCAGTTGTCTGGGAGCCCCGTTTCCTTCCATCTGACTGTTCTACCATCTACTGAATGGTGCTGCCCGAGAGAACGTTCTGTGATGACAGAAATAGCCTGAGGTTTGCATTGCCGTACACATGTGGCTTCTGAGTATTTGAAATGTGGTTGGACACACTGTACACCACCACAGAATAGCCCTAGGTGCTACAGAAATGCAATTTAGGAAATTGAATAATGACACAGATATCCAAGTCAACCATCCCAAAATTGCAATATGTGATTTATTTAATTTTAATTACTTAAATAGCTTCATGTGACTAGTGGCTATCACACTGACAGTACAGCACTACAGCATTGTTTTTTGCTCATTTAAATTTTTTTTTTAGGTTTATTGAGGTATGATTAACAAAAATGGTATATATTCAAAGTGTACAACATAATCCTTAGATATAAATATGGGTTGTGAAATGATTACTACAATCAAGCTACTTAACCTGTCACCTGACATGGTTCCCTTCCATTTGTGTGTGTGGGGAGAATACTGATCTTAGCAAATGTTAAGTGTACAGCAGGCTGTTGTGAATTATAGTGCCATGCCTCGGCCTCTGAGGGCTTACTCCCCTCGAAATTGAGTCTGCACCCTCCGAACCACATCCTCTCATTTGTCCGACTCCCTCCCCCCGGCCCCCTCTTCAAGCCTGGCACAATTCCCCTTGTATGTAGGATATTTTAAAAAGTCAGCATCATAGAAATAGAGTAAAGGGGTGATTACAGTCACTTGAGGCTCTTAGAAAGGTTATTATCTCAAATTTCTAAAGTACACAGTCTGTAAACATGGAGGTCCCAGGCCTAGTCAGCAGGTCAGAAGCCTGCGGAAGATTTAGTGAATCTGAGAGAAAAGTTAAAGTCTTTATGGTCAAACTTATCAGAGATCTGAAGTCATAAATCAAAATGCCACAACAAAATCTGGAAATACATTGGTAGCCCCCTCCCCCAAAAAGAAACCACCCAAACAATAGAGCAGCTGAGATTTCCTTATGTGGCTGGGGTGGGGGGCTGTGCTGCTTCTCATGAAATGAGAAAATTCTGGCAAAGAGAAGCATTACAAGCTGCTCTCCCATCCTGACCGCCTGCACAGACCGTGGATCACTGCACGCGAGGTCTGCTTGGCTGCCAACTCAGACTTTAGGATGACAACAATGAAGCCAGCTTCCAGAGGCACCACTGCATTGCCAGTTCCCTGGTGTCAGCCACGCTGGGCTCCATGTGGCTTCCTCCTGGCTTGTTGTCAGCACCCACTAACACCAGCCGTGGGGGACAGGGCACTCTTCACTCCCATCAGCGCGAGAAGGCGGGAGTTTTAATCTTGCTTTCATGAAGCGTCAAAGCATTGCTTCTTTGATGGCATGCTGGGCTTCCCCTCCTTTTCTCGGCATAGCTTTTTTCTTTAATCACAGACTGTACCAAAAAACAAGAAAGGAATCGATTTTGGGGTGGTGACTTGCATATCTGTGTCATTGTTCCATTTCCTGAATTCTATTTCTATAGCTATTAGTGCAATGCTGTGGTGGGGTGCAGCGTGCCCAAACACGTACGGCTCTCCAACGTCTGCCGCATGTGGAGGGGATAAATCCACACCCCGTCTTAGTTCACATAATCCACCAAACCCGTGGAATTTCTCCACGAGGATTGGAAAACAATAAATGTTCTACTAATTATTTGCCAATAATGCCATACGGGGTTTTATGAAAATATGTTCATTTTCACACACTGAATTGCATAATTATTATCAACCCCTTGTCTTGGTACTCCATTTTTGATAACCACATGAAAAAGAAGACTTTTAGAGCTATCTTGTTATGATTAAAGATGATACAAAATTTTGCATTTCCAGGGTTATGAGACTCTATACATAGAACTGTCGTGTTTTACTTGAACACACAAACCTGAAACATGACAAGTAACGGCTATTGGCAATGCAGGTCATTGCTTTCTGTAATGTCCTATATTACATACCGAGGATGTGTCAGAATGATTTATGGGTCCTACATGTGTCTTCTGTGAGTAGTTTTTAGCCCAGGAAGCAAAATGAAAGTCTTGGAGCTAATCATTGTCCTGTGACCCAGACCACCCAGGTCATCCCAGGTCTAACCTCACTGTGTCCAGAATGACTTATCTCATTCTGACATCTACAGAGAGGAAGGGACCCCCCAGTATCTCATTTTCTTTCTGCTCCGTGATCCGGGGCATAGAAGTCAGATCCAGCAAAAATTCTTCTTCTTTATAAAAATTTTGTGATAATTGCAGTCTTAGAAGTGCCTACCTAATCATCTATTCCCTAAGTTCATTTCGTACTTACTATCTATATCCACTGCATTTCTCCAAATATTCTGCTTACTGAATACAGAAACTATCATCTCGTATTCTACTGTAGACAGAACAACTCCCACAGCATAAGGTGTAGAGCAGGGGTCCTCAAACTACGGCCCGCGGGCCACATGCTTTAGTGTGAATTGTATTTTTTCCTGTTTTGTTTTTGACTTCAAAATAAGATATATGCAGTGTGCACAGGAATTTGTTCATCGTTTTTTTTTAAACTATAGTCCAGCCCTCCAAGGGTCTGAGGGACAGTCAATTGGCCCCCTATTTAAAAAGTTTGAGGATGCCTGGTGTAGAGTATGAAATCAGCAATGTCCTGTTCATTTGATAATTGTAAAATTTAATTAATTAGGTCAAATTAGTGTCTCTATTATTAATACCCAAGGAGAATCAAATACTCTTTTTAAATAGAGCACTTTAATTTTAAAATAGAACACCTTACGTTTGGACCTGCCTTAGAACTCTGTCATGTGTGTGGAGTCTACTTTGTGCTGAGTTATTCCGTATATACCTCATAAAGCACATAAAGGAATTCACTTTTCCAATGTATAGTAGCCTTTAAAATTCCACCAAATTTGTTCACATAAAATTGCTTTCTTTTCTCTCAGAAAGACAACGCCCTTCTAGAAATCTCCATGCCCTGCTGACCTTCCTCAGTGGCGGCTCCTCACCCAAATGCATCCACTTGATGCCTCGTAAGGAAATAAGCTGATCTAATGCTTTCTGGAGTAGGTCAAATGTTTTAACTGAAAATTTATCTTTGTTTAAAGATGCTATTGTTTTCTATTCCAAAGATTACAATGAACACAACACTCATGGAAAAAATATCTTCATTATATGCAATAATAATAGCTGGTGCTGTCACCAAGGAAGCAGGCCGGACGGTGGATTGTAAGCTCGAAGCTTGCAGGAGGTGGACCTTCTCATACGTATCAGGAAAAGGCCCCAGCAACCTCCGCAGCTGCTATTTTTTGAGAACAAGCTCTCCTCCCCCAATCCCGACCCCCACACTGGAATTCCATAGCTGATCAATATTCAACTGCCAAAGTCTGTTCCTCAACATGTAGCGAATGCTCGCATGTTTCAAAAAACTGCCTCTTTTTCTCTGCAAGCCCACTGTCCAGGTTCCTACACAACTTGCTACATAGGTTGCCACATAGATCATTAAATATGTTGTCACATAAGCTGCTGCATATCCTGTTACATAAGTTGCTACATATTCTGTTACATGGGTTGCTACAAATCTCGTTTGAAATTTGTGGTCTTCCTCCCCAGACCTACTACCTCTCTGTAACCATGAGAAAATATACAACCCAACTGGTGAACATTCTACAAAATATCTGGCCAATACTGCTCAAAACTGTAAAGTCACACCAGACAAGGAAAGACTGAGAAACTATCAGGCCCAAGAGGAGCCTAAGGAGACATTAGCACTGAATGTTAACATAGTATCTTTTTTATGGAACAAGAAAAAAAAATCCAAAACAACCCCCTCCCAAATAGGTTAGAACCCTGGATAGAGTGCTGTAGCGTCATGGCTCACAGCAACCTCAAACTCTTGGGCTTAAGCCATCCTTTTGTCTCAGCCTCCCAAGTAGCTGGGACTACAGGCACCTGCCACCATGCCCAGCTTGTTTCTCTATTTTGAGTAGAGATGGGTTTAATTCTTTCTCCGGCTGGTCTCAAACTCCTGATCTCAAGTGATCTACTTGCCTCAACCTCCCAGAGTGCCAGGATTACAGGTGCGAGGCACTGCTCTCAGCCTCACATGTTAATTCATAAAATCACTCTCTACCCTCTTTGTCTTCTGATATCATTTCCTTTTTTGCCTAAGTAATGTCTTTTTCATATGGCTATTGCCGGAACATTATTTTAATGTTTTTTTTCTTTTTTCCAAAAATGCCTGTCTTATTGGAGACCTCAGTTTTGCTGTTTGGATTAGTCTTTTGGGCCACAATAACAAAAGGCCACTGACTGGGTGTTTTAAACAACAGACATTTATTTCTTGCAGTTCTGGAGGTTGCAATGTTGGAGATGAAGGTGTCAGCAGAGTAGGTTCATTGTGAACCCTCTTACCTTACAAGTCACTGCCACAGCACTGTGGGTTCCCGTCTCTGTGCCTTGGGGGATGCACTGCCTCTGCTATCTGTTCTGTTTCGGACTCTGCTTTTGTGAGGGGCCCACCCTTACAAGTTCCTTTAATGGTGGTCACCTCTTGTAGGCCTGATCATTAATACAGTGACATTGGGGGTGATGGCTGCAATATATGGACGTTGGGTGGACAAAATTGAGCCCATAATGCTAGTTATGCAAATTTATTTTGGTCATTTAATGGCATTGTTTTCTGGGTTCAACTGTTTGAAAGTTGAATGAGCTGCAAGTTTTATTCTTGAACCTTTGAGGTAATACACTATTTTCTTCCCTCTTATGGTTTTTGAATATTTTCTCTCTCATTCTCTCTCTCTCTTTTTTTTTACTTAAAATTTATAAATGAGAAGGAAGAAAAAAAAATTTTGTACACTGCTGTTTTGTCTTGTTTCTGTATTTCATTTTGTTTCCTTTTTCCTTCACGAGCCGTGGCAGACTTCCTGTCTTGACAAGGGCACGTCGTCTCTGGTCTCAGACCCATCAGGAGGTGCAGCAGTTAGGAATCTGCTTTCCAGCGTGAGGAAGGTTGTTATTTTCTGCTGGCAGAATATGTCAGTCGGGAAAGCCTTTCAAGAGTATAAATAGCATGCTGGCACCAGTGATTCTTCCCTGATGGAATAAAACAGCAATTTTTGCTCAGGTCACCTTGAAATCCATTGATTTTCTTACCTGCAGCTACAAGAAGGTGTGTCCATGCTGCTAATCCCCCAGCCTCTGTTGTGACATTCTCATTGGTTTTCCCAATGAAATTTCAGAATTTCAAGACTCACTTTCAAAGATCCAACAGCCAAGACTCACTTTCAAAGATCCAACAGCAGGATTTCTTGAGTATTGCGTGGTTTCAGGGAGGGAGAGATGGAGGAGAGCAGGAAATCCAGAGACAGAATTTGGAGATTCCTTCTATTCTGTCGTGTTTGTGTTTATTATAAATGAATCTTAGTTTTATACTGAAATAATTATAATGACTTTCCATTTATAGTCTTATATTTGAACTTACAAGTAAAGTCTTTTAACAAAGTGATTGGAAAATGAGTTCAAATATTTTGGAAAAGACCTAAATCATTTTGCTAAGACACTTTACCTGTGAACACCCGATATTCCCGCTATTCCGAAGTGCTATGGGTTGCATTTACTGCATCTGGGTGTCAGTATGAACAATGGTAATTACTATTACACAAAGCCTTATGTTTCTGAGTGTTTTTAAACAGTTTTTACCAGGTTATTTCTTAAGCAAATGTTAAAATTCTGCTTATATCACTCTACCCACTTTATTGAGTTAGTGACAATCTATTTCTTCATGGCTCTACTGAATTCAAGAAAATGTAGGTTTGGTGATGATTTATATGGCAGTAAATGAATGGCTCAAACTGGCTGAGAGAAACACAAGTGCACGTATCCATGTGTCTCTGGTCTTACCTGTGCACCTGTGTCTGTTCTCACCTGTACACCTGTGTGTGGTCTCATCTGTGCACCTTTGTGTGGTCTCACCTGTGCACCTGTGTCTGGTCTCACCTGTGCACCTGTGCGTGGTTTCACCTTTGCTCCTGGGTCTGTGTGTGGTCTCACCTGTACACCTGTGTGTGGTCTCACCTGTGCTTCTGTGTGTGGTCTCACCTGTTAACCTGTGTGTGGTCTTACCTGTGCTTCTGTGTGTGGTCTCACCTGTGCACCTGTGCGTGGTTTCACCTTTGCTCCTGGGTCTGTGTGTGGTCTCACCTTACACCTATGTCTGGTCTCATCTGTGCACCTGACAGTGTAAATTCTGAGGCTGGGTGCTTCCCTCCATCTGTATCATATAAGATGATAATTCTGAAATAAGACCCCAGAAGTGATGATTTTGACTTCAAATGTGATGTTGAATATTCTTTTATCTTCTCAATATATGTGTGTTTGAAAAAATTAAAATAAATCTAATAAATGGATAATTTGCTGCAGTATTTTTCTGATTAGTTGAGGTGATGTGTCCTTTGGTGTCATGCAAGGTAAGAGTTTGGTGGTTTAGGTCACTTAATATTCTCCCTCATAAACCCGTATCTATCTTCCTTTTTTTTTTTTGAGACAGAGTCTCACATTGTCGCCCTGGGTAGAGTGCCATGGCATCATGAGTTATGGCTAAAGTGATTCTCTTGCCTCAGCCTCTAAGTAGCTGGGACTACGGGTGCCCACCACAATGCCCGGCTATTTTTAGAGATGAGGTCTTGCTCTGCCTCGGGCTGGTCTTGAATCCGGGAGCTCAGGCGATCCACTTGCCTCAGCCTCCCAAGTGCTATGATTAAAGGCATGAGCTACCATACCTAGCTCTATCATCTCTTAATCCTACTTTCACTTCTCATCAGTCTAACTGTTCATTTCCCTCATCCCTTTATACTTTTGTAAACTTTATGAACCAAAACCACAGGGTCCAGCTTTGTGGTGGTGTTTATCTTAAGAGAACACAATCCAAAGTTACTCGCTGATTTTGTAATGGATCAATTAATTTATTATATGTAAAGTATTATAGTGTGTTATATTAGGGATTGTTTTTCAAAAGATGATAAGAGATTCCATTCTTATAAACCTATAGATTAATTAAAAAATTCTTCATACAAGACAGTCAATGAAAAATGTAGCTCTCATTGTATACAAAAGGAGAAGTCATTACAGAAGTAGAATCTGATGATAAGATCATTCTTTCTGAATAACTCCAAAAGACTATGCATTTTCAACCCTAATGTAGAACAAACAGCCTTGTCTTTCATATTCAAGACTTTCCACAGTAGTGATAATCAGTTGTCAACCTTCCTTTCTTGCTGGGGCCACAGATTTGTTTAAGAGATAGCAGGTGGCCTGTACCTGGCGGTCACAGCTACAGGGTTCCATGTCCGTGTATCCACAGCTGGATGAGCATCACCACATAGCAAACAGTATGTGGCCCAAGAGTGTCAGACCAGCGTTCCACATTCTAGAACACCAAGTAGTCTGTACGCTTTCGATAGTGTCCTTTTGTCAACTGACAAATTTTGCATCTTATGTCCCAGATCCCACAGGTTCTCACTGTCTTCATAGCTCCTTCCTACCTGCTGGGGTTCACAGACTTCTTCTGCCTTCCCAACTTTTCTATCTAGAATTACCCAAATAAATGTATTTGTTCCTATTATTATAATTTCTCCAAATCCAAAACCAAAAATTCCTGGTGATAGGACCCTTCTTAGATGATAAAGTGAGAAAATGCTTAAGTTTAAAAGATAAAAAAAGCTGAACTAGCTTCAGATTTTGCTGTTTCTCTGTGAATTTGATGAATAAAATGGAGACAATCAGCCAGTGACTTGTTGTCAAATGAAGGACCCTGAAAAGCACCATTTAAGGCCCAGTTGGTACACATGACCCCCCACCCTGCCTCGGTGGGGGACACATTTCCGTCTTCATGAACAATACTGTGGCAACTTTTAATATCCATTAACATGTGAAACAAACACAGATGAACTCTAGTAATAAAAGATCAATGCATTCACAGCTTTTGACATTAAATCACCTGATGGCAACTAGGCACATCGGGAAAGCAAAGCTCTGTGACCACAAACACTCACTTTTGAATTAGGTTCTCTGCCTTTATTCCACATTTATTGGAACTTAATTTTTGATCCCTGGCATTTCACGCGCGATGGGATAATGATACCTATGCACGACAGGTCTTAGTTTTAAAAACGATGTGCGTTCAGTGCCTTGCCACATGCTGACGCCTATTACCTATCTCATGGACCATACCGAATGTGTTTTCTTGCTTTGTTCCTTTTTGTTATTTATCTATATAAGTATCCAAATATCTGTTTATGTACTCACTTGTTATTCAAGAACATTAGTTTTTCTTCTGTGAAACATGGGTACAGCCATAATCTATGTATTTTAGGTGATCAGTAAGGTTTTCTGAAGATCTGAAGCCTGAGAACAGACTGAGAAAGGGAGATGGCTGCTGGCTGATCACCACTAATTAAGCAGTATGTGAACTCCTGCTACCTGTTAGAATCTAAGTACGCAGGCGCTGACATCTGAAAGAAGCTGTGTTTTTAAGTAAAATTATAAATGTGGCTAAGGCAATGACTATTTTTAAAACGTTAATTAAATGAGCTATTTGGGGACTATGTGATGAAGTTTTTATATAATAAATTCCAAAGGTGAAAGCTTTCAAATCAGCCAACCAGAGAGTTCTGAGCAGGTGAACATACGAGCAGTTCAAAGTCAGTCAAGCAGCGAATATGAACTTGAACTTCATATTCACACTTGCATCTTTTATTAGACACACATTTGCTCAAATTATGGAAAATTATGGAAAGATTTAAGTTAAATCAAAAGAGCAATTTCTGCTTGAAGTAAAGACAGTCTTTCATACTTTAGATTGCTAACCTACTCTTTTCCTGAGCTCCAGATAACCTAAGATCTGAATTGCAAATGTATATGTCAATGTTTCAGATTGACAAGACACCGCAATTCAATTTTTTAAATCTCCTGTTCAACTAATGAAGTGAACATCTCCAATTTTTCACAATGTGTATGTAATTAGCCTGGCAAATATTGAACTTGTGATCTAAATTAGTTGTGGATTTTGCAATTATATAGAGATTGCTTTTGTGTGGTTTAAAGAAAACATTTGCTTAAACTTCTGAAGTTTTATTTTAGTGTTTATTTTCACGTATATGTGGATTATTATCTATTTCATACTACTAGACAGTCACCTTTAAAGGTAAAAAAGTATTTTGGAAGGATTAGAATTTGGAATTTTAGTTGGGAGAAATATTGTTTGGTAAATTAACTTAATTAATAATCAACGTTTTAAACCTGACCTCTTCACGTCGCTCAATCCCAACCAGCTCCACCACCTTCACGTCCCCCTCAACTTCTTATTTATGTGGAACAGGTGGAGCCCCCTTTGGCTCCAGCTCACGGCACTTTCTCTCTCTGACCTGTCATGAATGGTCTCCCAGAGACTGTCACAGAGCTGACTCCTGTATATGAACACTAGTCAACTACCGTATCTTCAGAGAAGCATTCCCCCTTTAAGGTACCTATATTTTTAATTTTAAGTAGCCATACTCAGTCTCACAATTACCATATTCTACATTTATATTTCATCCATAGCTGTTAGGGAAAATTAAAAAAATAGTTTATATATAGTTAAATGTTCATTATCTGCCTTCTATTAGATTTTGACAAATAATGTAACTGTCTTTAAAAGTGGCATAATGAATTTTTCCTGAATTCTCCTTTTAAAAAAGTTATTTCTTTTCAAGTTTATATATATGAAAACACAGATTTTTGTCTTAGATTATCAACTCAACTATAACATTTCAAATTTTTATTATTCATATGCCCCCAATATGCTATAGGTGAAAGTTTGCTTATTTATTTATTTATTCTTTTAATAGTCTGTCTAAATTACTGTAATGACAGTTATAAAAAGTAAATCAAGAAATCTGAGAAAGGATGTGATGTGTAATATACTTTAGCCAAATTTATTTAAAATCGTCAGATCGGGATTAAGCTGAGTTAGTTGTTCATAGACAGCCTGACATTTGCATCCTAAGGTCTTAAGACCGTGGTTCTCAACCTTCTTAATTGCTGAGTGTTACAAATGGAACAGAGGGGTCACGACCTACAGGTTGACAACCCTGTCTTAAGACCGTCCCTGGTGCTCTTTTACTGTCTTCTTTGTCAGCCTGGGAAGTGTTTGTTTACCTTTGCAGTTGATTCCTAAAAATATGGGTTTGAACTACTTGGCTTCACTTATATGTTGAGTTTTTCAATGAAACTTATATTGGAAATGTAGGATTCCGCCCAGATGGTAGATTGTTTAAGGCCAGGAGTTCAAGACCAGGCTAAGCAACATAGTTTAGGATAAAACAATAAAACAAAACAAAACAAACAAAACATTAGCCAGGGTCGGGGCTCATGCCTGTAGTCCCGACTTCTGGAGAAGCAGGAAAATTCCTTGAGACCAGGAGTTTCAGACTGTAGTGCAAGCACTGGGCCAAGATTATAGCTCTTGGCTGGGCCACTGTCACCCAGCCTGTGTGGAAGCTTGTGCGTGCGTGTGTGTGTATTTATTTAAAAGTACAGTATTTTCAGGATGTGAAACACACATATGTGGATGGCGGCCAACTTTTCCATGAGGGTGCTGCATGGTCCACTTTGGGACTTGAGTCTACTTGGATTTTGGTTTATTTGGGGGTCTTGGAACCAATACTCCCAGCAGAGACAACTATAAGTTACATAAGTAATTTTATCAGACCGTATTGTTGAAAAACCAACTGGGATATGACCACTATCTATTTTCTGAATAAAAGAAAACAAGAAAAGTAATAAAAATTTAACTTTCCTCAAAAAACACGAAGGGAATTCATGAGATTCAGCAGGAGCAGAGAGCAGGCACCAAACCGCAGGTCAGTCAGGAGCGAGGCCCAGCGGCAGGAGCTGTCCAGCAAAGCTCTGGGAGTGCAGAGGGCGAGGACGGAGGGCTTGAGCTTCGTGGTTAAAAAACCAAATGAAGAAAAATGTGGTCTCAAAAAGTGACTGGAAGGTAGGGGTTAACACAAAGTTAGCAACGTTACAACTCTGGCGGTTGACTTATATTCACCATTATTTGTGTATTTTCAGCATTTGTAAAGCCAAGATCAGCTTCCTAGCTTCAGTACCCACAGCACTAGGAGCACAGGAATGCTCAGGTTCTGGGTGGTCACGTTATTAACAGGAAATCCTCTTTCTTATTTGTGTGAGAGTCAATGGTAGGTACAGAATCTTCTAACTCACGGCCCAAGTTTCCGTTGGTTTTGTTCTGTTCCTTGGAATTTTCACCTCTGATACTAACAGAGATTCTGTTTTCTTAAGCAAGGTACAAACAGCTGTCTAGCCAAGGTGATCTAGCATGAGACTGTGCATTTTTTACGTTTTTCTACTGAACACTTATTAGATATTTTGATTATCATGTTTGCCTGTGAAGGTGCTGTCTTCCTATGTTGCAAGTTTTCTCTGTAGACTGAACCGTGTGTTAACCGGGTCCTGTGATCAGCTCCAGCTCAATCCAGACCAGCAGCTCAGGCCTGAGATTGTGTGTGCCTGCGATTATTTTAATTGTGTGTTTGAATGAATAAATAAATGATTCATATATTTGAAATAATTTATGCCACATAAATTGAAGCCTTAAGTTTATAGCCGTTTGTTTAATATAATTTTATTGTTAATTTTAATGAAGGTAAAGTGCCAGAAATGTAATGTTATAGCTACAATTTAACATAATGTGCTCCAAGACTTTTCACATTGTCATAAAAATGTATGTTTTAAGGTTTTGAGGGAATACACGAAAATTAAGAAAAATTGAATACAATGAAAATAGAATCATTATAATGTCAATGAGAATCACAACTATTACTGATAGTCTCTTATTTCCCCTATTTTTTTCTGTGTAAATCAATAAATTCTAACTGTGTAAGAATGCTTCTTTTTGATATTCAAAGGTAATGACTTTACTTTTATGTGGTGGTTAATTAAAAAAATATTAATGGCATTGAAACAATTCCATTTTCTTTTAAAAAAATAAAAAGTCCTTCAAAATGTAGTATGGTGTGAAATTTTTATTGTTAGTATTTTTCATGTTTATGTGACAATCACATGTTATGTGATTTATTAGTTTCTACAATAAGTAATGATATTAAGAAAGAAATGTACTCATACTGGATTTCAGTAGCATGGCGTTATAAAGGAGTGAAAGAGATGAAAACAGTGTTAACAGATGACTAGCTGATATCACTGTTCCATCCTATCTTTGGGCCTAACAAATGGTTCACTACATACTTTAAAAAGCACTTTTAAAAATAGCCAGAATAACAATGAAATTAAAAAGTACACATGATTTTAAAACATGAACTTCAAGATTTTTATAATACAACTCATATTCTATTGACTTGCATTGTAAAAATCAGAATATAGAAATCAACAAAAAAAGAAAAATAAACATCACTTCTGATATTCCTATTCAGTACAATATATCCTGATATAAGCAGAATTTCTTTCTTGTTTACATTTTGGCATGCATATTTCAGTGTTTCTATGATATGTCAGCCTTAAAGAGAAAAGATCAAACTCATGCTTTGTTTTTTAAGCACTTTATAACTATACAGGTATAATTGTATAGTACTGAAATTATTATATTCATCTCTTACTTTATACCATGAAGTATATACTCCAGAAATATGGCACAGATTTTTCACTTCTTTTTTTAAAAAAAATAAATACTATTACCCTAATTCAGATACACATTTTTTTCTATTTTTGATCTCCAATTTATTCCCATATAGCACAAAACTAATTGCCACATTTGGTAACTTATCAATTAGCTCTGAACAAATATTTTTCTACTCATTCAACCTACTTATTTCAACCTTGACTAAGGACGTAATCCACAAAACGCACCTTCGTTATTTTCACCTCTTTCTCCTCTGCTCATATGTAGCCAAACGACCAATCATCCTCAAGAGTCTGTGCCTTGGCTCTCCCTGATTTTGCTTTTGCTGCTTCTTCTAAGTTAAATGCTGTCCTCCAACACAACTAGCGGTGACAATACTGCGGCTGGAGACGCGTCATCACATCTGGGTGACTGACTGGTGTCCCTTGCCACAGGCGTTTCTGCTCTCTTTTAGTCTCTGATGCATTTACATAGTGTAAGAACATTTTTCTCCAAGCAGGACAAAACAAAATCTCTATTATCTATGCTATTTTGTTTCAGAGATAATTAAACTATATAAGAGTGAAGTAAACATTTTTCCCTATAGCTGTTACCTAATTTCTGCCAACTGCCTCAGTGCTCAGCCATCTGGCACCATAAGATAGACCAGGGGACCTTGTTTATAAACGTCCATCTTAGCTCTTTCAGCAAAGGGCATTTCCTCTCTGGGAACAATGCTGAAGTGAAGTGCTATCAAAACCAGTTCAGCACTGTGTGACTAGGTAAAGTCCCGTGTACCATATAAAAGTTTCTTGGGCATCTTTCCTGGACCTGCTTTCATTCTGTCTTTGTGAGCTAAACTTTAGACATTTTCTCTCTGTCTAGTCTCTTGGTATTTACTGTTTGTGCTTCCCTGAAATTTAATGTTGAAGTTGTAATGCCCCGTTGATGGTGTTAGAAAGGGGGGCCTTTGGTAGGTAATTTCTTCACAGGGTGGAGCCCTCATGAACGGGATTGGTGCCCTTGTAAGAACAGCACAAGAGAACATGTTGCCCCTTCACTTCAACCTGCCTTGGATGATAACATGAGAAGATACTCATGTGCAAACCAGGAGGAATCTTCACCAAGAATCTGATCATGCTGGAAACCCTGTCTCGAGCCTCCAGCCTCCAGACCTATGGTAAATAAATTGTTTAAGCCATCCTGTCTGCGGGTATTCTGTTGTATCAGCCATAGCTGGCTAACACAGGGCATTTTGCAATTTAATATAAGTAATGTACTTGAAAAGATATTACATTCCTCCAATAGTCCATAAGTACTGGGAAAAGATTTAGGAATACAAGGGAATTAGTTCAATATGCAGGCATTTTGTGAATTATAAAAATTATTAAAATTTCCAGCAGCGCCTGTGGCTCAAAGGAGTAGGCCGCTGGCCCCATATGCTGGAGGTGGTGGGTTCAAACACAGTCATGGCCAAAAACTGCAAAAAAAAAAAAAAAATTGTCCTAGGTTTTGGATGTCACAAGGACCCCAATGATGCCCTTTGGGAGAGAGTTTACACCAGAGAAGGAAGTTTTTGGTTCTGATGTCCATGGTAATATATTTTTAGATTACTATAACACACCTAGTTTCGGATTTTTTAGCCAGGTTCTTTCAGATTTGATGATCATTGTGACAAACTGCTATAGAAAAATCACATTAAACTATTCCCTTGAGCTGAATTGATACACAAAGTGGGTCTATTTATTCTGGAGAGTTGGTGCAGGATATATTGTTTCACCTTCCCTTACTCTTGATAGCTATTTTACAGAAAAATTGCTCCATTTAAATGTTCAACTGTCTGAAGAGGCTTCATGGTCAGAGAATAATAGTTTTCTAAACACAATTCAGCCACTCTAAATTTTTTGGCCTAATCCCAACATATACACCATTCAGATACACCTTATTAGAAAATTGTTTCAATATTAATATATCTTCATGAGCTAGGAAAAGTATTTAATAGCTCATGAATAGAGGAAAAACGCTTAACACATTTTCCAGTTTTTGTAAGACTGTTCCTACCTGCCTAATTTACGTGGGAATTTTATCAAGAGTATCCGGAATTGTCTTTTCAAGCTGATGTGTCTGAAGATAGTGTTGTAACTGCACCTGACCACGTCTCCCTTTAGCTGGTCAGCTGTTCAGGCCACTATATGATTTCATGAATAGAAAGAGGGGTCTAAGAATCTGACTGTCGTGGGGGGTGAAGTCTGCTTCATCCATTAAAAATAAATGTACCATTTTGTCTTCACCCTTCTTTGTGGTAACTAAATTTCTCTAAGAGGTTTGAATTTGGTGCACGTGGCTTTTGAGAATATAATTTCTGTGGGACTGTGCAGCATCATTGAGAGCAGAAGCTGCCAGGTGATCACCCATGTGGCCCAGCAGTCATATTTCCCACTACAGATCAACAAAAGGGGAATTGGAGAAGCCAGAGCCAAGCTCAGGGAGAGTAAACACATTCATTTGCTCCACACAGCGGGAAAGGTCTCGCGGTGGTTATGGCCGTCTCTGTCCTGAGCAGTCTGGTTTCTGTTCTGATATATCATTGTCTGTGCTCTAACACTAACGGATGTTTTGAATACCACCCTGATGTGTAACATTAAAACGTAAGTCTTTGATATATAATATGCAGTCAGTAGAACTTAGAGGAAGATTAAAAACAAACAAAATTTAAAATTCAGTAAACTTAGATGAATTACTTAGATGAATTATTTTTTTCTTTCAGCAGAAAAAGTGGTGCACCTTACACTTTAGTCAAAGCTTCCAAATATTGGGAAAGGGTATCATTTTGGGGTTTATTAATATTAACACTAAACTGTTCGATGCTTTGATATTAAAATATTTCAGATCCCTTCAGCTCTATGTTTCTCCTTTTTCTGCTTCTAAGAGTAATGTAGGGAAATTTAAAAATATACCAATACTTAAGTCCCACTGAAGACCAATTGAACAACAGTTTCTTGGAATGGAGTGGGACACAGTGATGGGTAATTCTAAAGGTCCTCATGTCGTTCTAATAGTGGGTAGATTTTGAAACATTCTAACAGGGGATAGAAGTACCGTCACTTGCTAGCGTTACTGGTAAAACTGGGTGGCTGCGAAGTTGATAGGAAGTCCTAACTCCCAAGACCTCGGTATTCGACCTTTTTTTGGGGAATAGAATCACTGATGATGTAATTAGTTCAGACGAGGTCATCCTGGAGTAGGGTGGGTCCCCAATATGACCCATGTCCTTACAAAAAGGGGCCGTTTGGACACAGACCTGGACACAGGGAGGATGCCATCTCAAGGTGAAAGCAGAATCCCAGGAATGAGGAAGGAGGCTGCAGAAACCCAGGAACTTCAAACGCTTCTGCAAACCGCCAGAAGGCAGGTGGGAGGCAGGGACGGACTCCCCCTCACATCCCTCAGAAGGAGCAACCCATGCTGGAAACCTTGATCCCGACCTCCTCGGGTTTCCAGATCAGGAGGCGATGGGTTGCTGCTGTCTAAGCCACTCCGTTTGTGGGGCTTGGTTGCATAGGCTCTAGAAATTACTACAGCTGTGAATGAAATTTCTGTGCATTTTAAAACTCTAAGTGTTTTCTTCCAATGCACAGTGGAGGTGTGGGATCTATTGACTTGGTTCCTCTTCATCTCTCCCTCCGGGTTTCAGGTTTGCTTTGCTTTGCTGCCTGCTCCCCCATGCAGGGTGAGAGCTCAGCATTTCATTAGCTTCCCCCTGAGTTGGGCAACAAGCTGCTATTTAGTTTCTCCACTAGAACATCATTTACTTACGCTCGGGAAGTACGAGAAACACGGGGTTATTAAGTGTGATGTCCTTTGCAGGTGCTTCCCGTCTCTGTTTAACTAACTTTGGCAGGAGAGATACATTTCCAATGATGCTGAATGTACAGCAGACATCACTATGCCTTAAACTTTCTGTAGAGACTCATTCAAGACCCTCCCAGCTGCTGTCAAGGTGTATGTCAGAGACGCCTCATCACCTGTGTTGTCCAACAACCGTAAAGAGAAAAGCAGAAATTATTTTTCTTATCTCAACAGTTCTGTAATCTTCTATTTTTTTTTTTTTGTCACTTGCCTTCATATGATATGAGCAGGGATTTTTTTATAGGAAATCAATATAAATATATATATTTATATCTAATACCATAGTGTTTGTTTCATCATCTGGGAAATAATTTTCATGGTGGTGCTCCTTGCTAGGGAAATAAGTCTTTTTATAGGCAGCAAATACAGAATTACTCTGTCAGTGTAGAAAATAATGCAAGAAAGGGAATTTTAGATGCGTCTTTTCTACTCTAGAAGTCTTTAATCAGTACAAACCTCAGAAACCACAGCACAGATAAGAACAGGGAAATTAATGAAGAGAACGGTGCCCACGGTTGGTTGGCAACATGAAAAGCAACACAGTGCAGACAGGACACAAGACCTTTGTTGGGGGCAGACAGAATATTTAACAAGGGGAGCAGGAGGGGAAAAGAAGCTTTGAGTTATAAGATCATATGGTTGTAACAGTATAATCAAGACTGGTGTAAATAAACCTGGTAAAAGAGAAGTCAAAAGGAAAAACAGGGTCCACCAGATGCTCCTGAAAAATGTCACCACCCTTCAATAGGATTAAGTATGAAACGGGTATGAAAGTAAGTCACGGGTGACAGATCTGTGAGATTCCTGAATTACAAACAAAAGAGAGAGGAAAATAAATGTGTGTGGAAATATAATGAACTACTGACTTAGTTATCCATCACCAGAGAAAATTTGGTTTAGCCACAGTGTCACATATATACTCAAATGTCTTTTCTTGCTGAGACAAATTTTAATAAGCTGAAAATGTATTAACAATGTCAGAAACACTTAAATTCACACACAACGCAAGAAATTCTTTGTGTACTGATACATTTAAGTGTTATGCCTCATCCTACATGGAGGAAAGAGGAGGTTTCCTTTCCTGCGTGTAAGATTTTCATTTTCACCTGCTTTCCACCAAAATTCCCTTCTTTCTTTTTCTATGTATGATATTGGCACTTTAATGAGGATTACATTAAATCTGTGGATTGCTTTGGGTAATACACACATTTTAACAACGTTAATTCTTGCTGGCTGAGACCATGGTGCATTCTTCCATTTTTTAATGTCTTTTGCTATTTCTTTCCTTAGGGTTTCATAATTCTCTTTGCAGAGATCCTTCAGTTCTTCCATCAGGTATATTCCTAGGTATTTCATTCCTTTTGAAGCTACTGTGAAGGGAACTGTAGTCTTTATTTGCTTCTCAACATGGCTGTTATTGGTGTATAAAAAGGTGACATTAAGGCTGCATAGTATCCCATGGTATACAAGTACCACAATTTAGTAATCCATTCATGGGCCAATGGGCATTTGGGCTAAACCCAATTATAGCACAAGAATACAGGGAAAAGGGAAAGGGAGGGGAGGGGAGGGTGAAGGATGGGTGGAGGGAGGGCAATTGGTGGGATCACACCTACGGTGCATCTTAGCAGCGTACTGGTGAAACTTATTAAATGTAGAGTATCAATGTCTTCATATAGTGATCAAGAAAATGCCATGAAGGCTATCTTTAACAGTATGACCAAAATATTTCAGATTGTATATGAGGTCAGCACATTGTGCTCCATGATTGCACCAATGTACACAATTATGATTTAATAAAATTATTTTTAAAAAAAGGTGACATTTGTAGACATTGATTTTATGCCCTGAGATGTTACTGTGTTTCTTGATCCCTTACAGGAGTCTTGTGGTTGAGTCTCTGGGTTTTTTTAAAAATAAAATCAAGTCATCAGCAAAGACTGAAGTCTGACCTCCCTGGCCCCATTCAGGTGCCCCTAACATTCCACTTTTGTCTGATTACACTGGCCAGAATTTCCAGCACTAATGGAGAAGCAGTGATGATACGGGACAACCTTGCCTGGTTCCGGTTGTAAGTGGAAAAGCTTTCTGTTTTACTCCATTCAGGACGATATTGGCTGTCGGTTTGTCATAGATATCTTCAATCAGTTTGAGAATTGTGCCATCCATGCCTATTTTCCTAATTGTTCATGTCAGAAAAGAATGCTGATGGTTTATTTTTATTTTTTTTTGAGACAGAGTCTCACTTTGACACCCTGTGTAGAGTGCTATAGTGTCATAGCTCCCAGCAACCTCAGTATCTTGGGCTTGGGCAATCTTCTTCCCTCAACCTCTTACACAGCTGGAACTATAGGCGTCGGAAACCACACCAGGCCAGTTTTTCTATTTTTAGTAGAGACTGGGTTTCACTCTTGCTCAGTCTAGTCTTGAACTCCTGAACTTAAGTGATCCACCTGCCACAGACTCCCAAAGTGCTGGGATTACAGTCATGAGCCATCATGCCCAGCCAAGGATGCTGAATTTTGTTGAATGTTTTTTCTGCATCTATTGAGAGGATTGTATTGTTTTTGTTTTTGGTTCTATTTATGTGGTTTATTACATTTTTGAATTTGTGTATGTTAACCAAAATTACATCTGTGGGATAAAGTCTACTTGACCATGATGTACAATTTCTTTAGGTCTATTGTCTTTGGTAGGATTTTATCGAGTATTCATTAGTGAAATTGGCCTATAGTTTTCTTTTAGGGTGGGGACTTTTCCTATTTTTTGTATCAGATTGATGTGTTGGGAGGAGTCCTTCCTCCTCCATGTTTTTGGATGGGTTCTGCAGCATAAGTACAAGATCTTCTTTGAAGGTTTGCTAGAATTGCAGTGTGAAGCTGTCTGTTCTAGGGCTTTTTTATTTTGAGGACACTTATATTATTTCTTCAATTTTGGTGCTTGATATTTGTCTGTTCAAGAGATCCACTTCTTCCTGGTTAAGTGTAGGGAGGTTGTGTGATTCTAGGCATCAGTCCATTTCCATCTCGTTGTCAAATTTCTCAGCATTGATTTTTTTTTTTTTGTAGTTATCAGAGAAGATCTCTTGTATCTTAAGTGGTATCTGTTGCTATTTCCCCTTTTTAATTTCTAATTGTGGTTATTGGAGATCCTACTTTTCTGATTCTAGTTAATCTGGCCAAAGGTTTATTGATTTCATTAAATCTTTTTGAAGAACTAACTTTTTGTTTTGTTAATTTTCCATATATTCTTTTGTTTTCAACTTCATTTTTTCTGATTTAATTTTGGTTATTTCTTTTCTTCTCCTGGGTTTGCATTGATTTGCTGTTCCTTTTACATTTCCTTGATATAGTTAATTAGGTTTTTGATGTGCTCTCTTTCTTTGTTTTGGATGTGGGCACCTAAGGCAATAAATCTCCCTCTTAGGATGGCTTTTGCATCATCCCACAGGTGCTCGTAGCTTGTGACTTCACTGTCATTATGTTTGTGGAATCTAATAATGTCCTTCCTTAGCTCCTCTTTTACCCAGTCATTCAAAATAAAGTTGCTTAGTTTCCATGACTTTGTGTGGATATCAAAGTTTTTTTGCAGTTGAGTTCTACCTTTATTCCCCTGTGGTCTGACAAGATACAAGATACAATTTCAATTCTTTTCATATTGTGGAGGTTTCATTTGTGTCCTAGGATATGATCAATTTGGGAATATGATCCATGGTCCGATGAGAAGAATGTATCTTCATTAGTTTTGGCATGATATGGTCTATATATGTCTAGTAAGCCTATTTATCCTAGGGTTGCATTTAAGTCCCTTGTTTCTTTGCTTAGTATTTGTTCAGAGGATGTGTACAGTTCTGTCAGAGGAGTGTTAAAGTCCCCAGCTAGTATGATGTTGTAAAATATCACATTGTTCAGACCAGTGAGGGTTTGTTTCATAAATGTAGGTGCATATATATGTATACATATTTAAAATTAAAACTTCTTCTCCTTGTATTATTCCCTGAACCAGTATATAGTGACCACTTTTGCCTTAATTAAATTTTGTTGCTTTAAATCTACTTCTATCTGCAAATAAAATTGCAAATCCTCTGGTTTCATTTTGCTGAAATATTATTTTCTAATCCTTCACCCTGAGTCTTGTTTTGTCCTTAGATATGTTTCCTGAAGATGCCCTATAGTTGGCTTGTGTTATTTTATCCAGTGAGCCAGCCTGTGCCATTCAGTGGGGAATTCAAGCCCTTGACATTTATTGAGACTATTGATAGATTTAGTGGACTTCTGTTTGCCTCGTCTTGTGGAGGTCTCATGCCTAGTTTTATCACTTGGGTCATGGTGGAATCTGGGCTTTGACCTCTCATTTCTGGTAGTCTTCACTTTGCTTGGTTTGTTGTGACCATCTGTCTAGAGTATAGGTCTGAATATTTCCTCCAGGGCTGGTCTTGTAATGGCAAATTTCCTCAATGATTGTTTGTCAGTAAAAGATTTGAGGTCTCCATCAAATGTGAAATTAAGTTTGGCAGGGTACAGGATCCTAGGTTGGAACTTGTTTTGCTTAAGTAAGTTAAAATTTGTAGCCCAATCTCTTCTGGCTGGTAAAGTTTCAGCTGAGATGTCTTCTGTCACCCTGACAGATCTGCCCCTGTAGGTCAATTGGTGCTGACTCCTGGCTGCTTGTAGAATTTTCTCTTTCACTCTGATATTGGCCAAGTTCATTACAATGTGTACAGGAGATGCTCTGTTTGTATTGAGATGAACTGGGGTTCAATACCCATCCAAAAGGAGAGGAGTGCAACAGAATCTTTGGTGATACTTGGGACATTTTCAGGTATGATACCCCTCCAGTAGGGCTTCCATGCCTTTAGTTTGATCTTCTTCTTCTTCAGGGATACCTATAATTTGTGTTTGTTCACTTCACTAAGTCCCTTAACTTTCTAATAGAATGCTCAAATTTTATGCTCTTCTTTTCTGTCTCTGTAAGTGCCTGAGTTATTGATACTTTCTACAGCATCTTTAGGTTCCCTGAATTACTTCTTAAATTCCTTCAACTTCAATATACCTTCTCTAATTTTTCCATGTCTTTCATTCATTTTGAGGGGCAAGTTTTCAATTTTCATTAGATTGTTATCCAGTTTCTCTTCAATTCTTTTTATTATTTTTGCTATCTATACTCTAAATTCCCTTTCTGTCATTTTCATAATTTCTTTATACATGGGATCCTCTGTGATTGCTGCCTTGTGACCCTTGCGGTGGGTGATTCTGTTCTGGTATTTCATATTGGCAGAATTTTTTGGCAGGAGCTCATGTGTGTTTTCTTCTTGTTCATTCTCTTCTTATTCTTTCTCCTCTATTTTCTTCCTTCTCCTTAATTTTCCTTGTCTCTTTACTGGGGTGATGGAATAGCCCCAATCTTTGTAAGAGCAGCTGGCAAGGACATGTCTCTAGTCTGCTTCTTGGAGCTCTCTGTCAATAATAATAAATTATCTGGGTGTTTGGCTACTGTCTCACATCTCTTCACATTCCAGGTCTCTTTCCTTTGCACCATAAATATTATCAGATCTGCCAGTCACAGGTGACAGAGAATGCAACAGAGACACCTGAGGCCTTCTGAAATGCAATAGTGGAGAGAGTGCCCCCAAATTCCCTTCTTGCTAAAATTCACATTTTGCTGTTTTTGTCTGTCCTGCAGTTTTATATACTGTTATAGCATCATATGGAAAATATTTCTTTCTTTTAGGATACATAAGTTGTTAATATAGCCTACCAATACTCTTAGTTTTGTCAAAATGTGGACAGCGTATATAGTTTCAACTACCAGTTCTTTTCATATTAATTAGTGTCATTTGATTTGCTTTGTACAGTGAAACATGGATGATTCTCATCACGTTTGCATAGAGTTCGAAGTGCTGAGAGCCAAAGCAAAATTCAGCACATCTTACTTCTGTACCTTGGTGATTACCAGCCTGGGTTCCTGAGTGATTACGAGAAGCAGAAAGAACTCCCTGTCCCTCTTCCCCACCCAGGGAACTGTGGTGAACAGGAAGCATGAAAGAAATAGGAATATTGTGTATTTTAAGCCACTGAAATTATAGGATTGTCTGTTACTCTGGAATAACATATCCTATATTGACAGATGGGAAGAATATGAAATGTTTTATTTCATTATTTCAAAATGCATTAAAACCTAACCATTTAACTATGAGCATAAATTCCTTCATAAAAGCAATTAACAGTGTATTCATTTTAAACATGTCACTGAAATAAAAGCAAAACCAAACAAAAAACCCAAATAATTGTTTGCTTTCCTGTACAAGTTTGTCTATTTTCTCTAGAAGAATGTCATAGTTATTCAGACACAATAAAAATTGGTGGATTTTGAAGTATTCTGAGATGTTCAAAAGAAATCAAAGAAATTTAAATTTTATGTTCCACAAATTTATAATTTTTGATCTCTATTGAAATAACAACTACCCTTTTTCTGGGATAAAACAGAATTGCTTTTAGCTCTATGTAAATATATTTCCTGAACCATGAGATTTTAATAAGACTGTGGAGTCCTTACAGTGTACCAAGAAGCAGGCTCATCTGTCACACTTACATGTTTATCTATGTGTCCCACAGTTCCACAAGGGCCTTGACTAATTAGCACATGCAGCAGGCAGAAAGCTAACCCGACTAGCAGCTGAGACCAGCACAACGTCCACTCGAGTAATAACCCTGCTAACATTCAAAGTCATTGGAAAGGATTCTAATTCTTTTTCTGAATTACAACAGAATGTGGCAAAGGAAAATCCCCTTTTGAAGCAAGAAAACAACAGCTATTTTTAGTGTTACTTTCCTGCTGGGCACCATTACCCATGTGGCACACAGCTACTTCTCAGATCTGCAAATCTTTCCTCAATATTCTCTCCTCAAACCGAAGCCATTTCTGTATTCCCCCTCACTTTCTTTGAACTGCCTTTTCCAGATCTATTATTTCGTTAAGTTAATAAACGTTCATTTGAGAGCTTTTTAAAATATTTTTCTACCACTTAAATTACATCAGCCCAAAAATGGCCCAAGTGATCACTGATGAAGTGAGAAAGCTTTATGGTAATTTAAAGTGCACAAGTAAAAGTTATGAACAAGAGAAATGTATCTGGAAGGTATAATGTTAGCTTAACATATAAGTTGAAATGTTTTTCACTTTTATTCTCAGATTTCAGATTGTATTAGATTATGTACAGAATGCTCTGTTCATTTATTTTAAATCTGTTTCTCTTCTGTGTGATCATGCTCACTTAATACTCTCCTACCACCGGCTTGGGTCTTCAGTAAATGGGAAATTGCTCAAGTTCTCACTGCCCTTCCGTGAGGCCCAAATAAGGTTTACACTGTCACCATTATTGGTGTCTTTCCTCCCCTCTAGATCTTATTATTTTAGTTGCTTCCTAGCATATTTAGTTTACATGATAAAGAGATAGCAGATTTTTTAAAACTACATTTTATTACTAATAACTGAATTTTTTAATGTAGAAGCAAAATATTAACAGATGGTTGCCTTCCCTAAGTTTGAGCGAGAGCACTCTTGAGAAATTTAGCATGAGCAATGTAGGCTCAACCTTTTAAGATTTCTATCTAGTGAGCAATTGGCACCTGTATTGCCTTCTCTTGGCTATTCGGAGGAGAAACCAGCATTTCATATTTCACAAACAAAATGACAGTGTGGGAGTAGTTTCCCATAATGAAGGAGCTTTGGGGAGTTGAGAACTATTATATGACTCATCAGCTTCAAATAATTTTGCCACTGGAGATGAAGGGTCATATCTCTTTTTGAAAGCACAAGTTGAAGTAAGTATTTTTATGACAAGATTTTTTAGAAACTCACTGCATAACATATAGTGCAAAATTGTGACAGGTTTATGCTGTTTAGTTCTCGTAATAGCTTATGAGAAACCAAATCAACACGAAATACCTATACACCAACAAAAGGAAGTGGGGGATGCATAGTAGAGAAATTGCACGACTTCAGCTAATAGACTGGCTTTTTGGTACATAAAATGCCTCCAGCTTGACTCTGAGAATCAAAAGAACCGGTATAGCAATCTCCTGGGTGGAAATCACTCTGTGGAAGGGTATTAACTCTTGGTGGCCAGTGGAATGTTACCTACTGGGTCTGGTTTAAGTAATAGCCTAATAACTAGAATACTATGTCTGATAAGTGGAAAAAGTTAATGTGTCACTGTCCAAAGTTAACCTCAAATACACAATAGGCATTCCAAAAGTGCACTATTCTTTAAAACTTAATGTTCTACCAAAAAAATGGTACTTAATAAATATGATCATGACTGATGACCTTACCTCTTGTGTTTATGAACATGCCCATGGCAAGAAGAAGGCGCTTACAGAAATACATTCCTCTCAGATTTTTCTCTAAGTCTTAGAATGTCCTAATAATACAGGAAAATAATTTATAAGGCATTAAGAGTTGAGCAATGGATAAACTTATGACAAATAGCATGAGAGGAAAAAAGTAAGAGATTATTCAGCTGCACTTCTGAGAGAAAGAGAAGGGCTTAGCAGAAGATGCAGATTCCAGGCCTTTCTTCTTTTTAGTTATGTCCCTGTTTATTTCATGTGGAATTTGGAACTCTTTCTTTCTCTTCCCTCACACTCCTTCTCTCTCCCGCTCTCAATAAAATACAACCCAACACAGCAACTGTCATCCTATTATTTGCAAAGATTCTGAAGTACAAAGTAATAATGGGTGTCCCACAGTCCGGCAATCCATGGAGCACATTCAAGGTAACGGTGGGCACACTCAGGCACTATTTAGTGGACCGATGATTTGTGGTTTTTTAGGGTGTTTTCATGGATATTGAATTGTAAATGCAACTGCTGTGAAATGGTTTGAATTGTAACATTGATGAAAATGTGTTTGCTAAGTGATTTCCTAAATTACTTTATGGAGTATGAAATATCTGCATTTAGTTTGACTTTATTTGGCTGAAAAATAAACATTTCCAAACCATACCCGTTATGCCTGATGATGACAATGTGCTGGAAAACTTAAAATTGCATAAGTCAATTTGAATATGTTTCCCTTAGAAAGAAAATGGGACTGTTAATGTGTGACATAATGGACTGTATGGCTTAAAAGGCACATTCTTCTTACAGATATATAAATGTTATGATGTGTATTCTCAGTGTAAAAGCCAAATGATACACAACATGTTGATAAATGTTGGCACATAAAAAGAAAACTCCTGGATCTGCCTTTCAAAGATACCAGTTGTGATAATAAAATATCCTCTTATAAGACCATGAAAGAAATAATAGTGATCCAACATTCCTTGATTTTCTCAAAAAAGTGAAGGCCGAATTCATTAGCTCTTGATGCTTAGTTATTTTACATTGCTTATGTAGCAAACATTAAATTTTGAGTAATGCATTAAATTTGAGTAAATTTTTAGTTCTAGAGTCCATAGACAATCTGTTTATCAAGGTGTTTTGAATATGTGGTACAACCAACATTTTAATCATAGTTTTCTCATGAAAGAAAACTAAAGGAATACCACATATATCATAATTTATATTAAGGAAGATTAATCTTACAGAGTTATACAAACATGTTAAACATAAGATATGCATGTCAACATCTTGTGAAATATTTGCACAATGTATATACATTACCAGGCATAGTAACCCACACTAATCTATTTGAAGGAAATCTGTTTTTATACATTGCAAAGCATAGAACTTTCTCTCTCCAGTGATGCAGAATGGTTGTTATTAGGTGTACAAAAATAGGTTCAAAATGAACAGCCTATAGAAAATGGTACTTAGTAGTCCCCATTTACACAGAAATATTCATGTCTTGTGTAAACTGACCAGAGACAGGTTATGGTCCATAAACCTCATGTTAAATCATTTTCTTCAGCTTAGAACTTATGTAATGATTTTGCTAACATTTTCTTAAGATTTCCTTATTTCTTTCTGAACACTAATATTTTTTTTCTAAAAAGATTTTATGTTCCTCATGATAAAAGTTCAGAAAAGAGCGAGTATTTTATAAAATTGCTTGTTTGAAAGACTTGACCTTTCTCCTCCAAGTTGAATTCCTACTTGATTGTGGCATTTTTAATTGGATTTCTCATAAGTTAATTGAATTGATGAAGGCTCAGATTTGTTTTGATATAATGGAGGCACTCAGGAAAATGTTATTCCCTTCTTTGATATTTAGTATTTCTTTTTTAAAAAATGAAATTAGAAAAATCATTTAGGAAATACTGCAGGTGGATAAGAGAGTGCACAAGGTTTTATCCTGGGCGCTGAAATGTTATAAACTGGACTGTGGTGATGGTTGTGCAATTACACAAATTTAATTAAAGTCATTGAATTGTGCACGTGCAAAGGTAATTTATGTTATATAAGTCACGCCTCAATAAAGCTGTTTAAAAACTAGGAAAATTAAGTGTAATGAACTGCTTTTTAGCAGACAGAAGAATTAAGTAAAGCAATAAATTATTTCTAACTTCTTAGTTGTCTTTATTCCCCTAAAAATGAAACCACGTAGATTCTTTTTGGAAAATTTTAAGTACAGAACAACGCATTGGCAACGCATTTTACTCCTCACAGTCCATCGCGCTGTTCTGTCGTGTCTTATGAAGAGAAAAAATGCAAGAGATATCATGGATAAACTTATACAGACACACACTTATTTGAATCAAATAATTCCTCATTCTCCTCTCCCATTCACTGTTACTAAAGTTTAAAAATGTATTATTTAAAAACTATTGTGTTAGCATACAGCTATCTGTGATATTTTAGTCAGATGTTTGTCACGGTGTATTAAATGTTCTTTGCTTCTTTCAAATAACTGAACAGTTACTGCAGCACTTTGATGATTCAGGACAATGTTTTTAGAGTTTAACTTGCCTGTGTGTGACCTGACAGTGCTCTTTCCAGTGGAGTTGCTTTTTTTATTCTGAGACTTCTTGCCATCTTTGATTAATGGCCAGGTTTAGGATTTCGTTATCGCCCTTGATAGAGTGCTATGGAGTCACACAGCTCACAGCAACCTCCAACTCCTGGCCTTAGATGATTCTCTTGCCTCAGCCTCCCGAGTAGCTGGGACTACAGACGCTGGCCACAACACCCGGCTATTTTTTGTTGCAGGTTGGCCGGGGCTGGGTTCGAACTCACCATACTTATTACGTGGGGCCAGCGCCCTATCCACCGAGCCACAGGCACTGCTGGGATTTCATTATGATTTTATTTACAAAAATAGGTGGTAAGTAAATTTTGGCTTATGGAATACAGTTTGCAGAAATTTAGGTTAGATTAAAATGGCAATGGATAGAAACTTAAAATATGTCCTTTGAAAAAGAGGAAGACATTAATAAGAGATAAATGATGGTCTCATAGAATGCATGGTTGAGGAAGCATGTAATGTGTAATTTTTAAACCACACTTATTGAACATAGTCAAACACCTCAAATAAAACATTAATACTATTAGGGAAGCCAGATAAATATTTTGGATAATGGAAGTTCAGCATATTAGATTATTAAAATAGTGATCGCATACTTGGATAAAAAAATCTACCTTTTCTTTCCTATTTGGAAAATAATCAGGATAAAACTTTCGTAAACTGTTCCTCTACATATGAAATATTAGTTACTTTTTGCTGCAGAAAGCCCCATTGCTCTACTGTGCCTCTGACAATGTCCCTTTAATTTGATGAATGTGTTTGTTTTCTATGCAAAATAGTTGAAATAACCTGAAATTTCTTATCCTTCTGATGTGATCTGAATTTACAGAAGCTTCTAAAGAAATACTGCTGGAGGCTGGGAACATTATGAATATTTCAGTAGAACTGAAACTGTCAAAATATAGGGGGAAATGCCTGTTGGATACAGAGAGTGGAACTATGACAATTGAAAATTATAATGCATCCCTCTAAATAGATTTATTCTGTTTTTCAAACCTTCCTGGAGATGTAAATGGCAGAGCTACAGTAAGTTTGAGAAATAACAGTGATTTTTAAAGTTATCAAATAAATTCATTAACATATGGTGAAGAGACGTGTTATTAAACTTGAAAAGATAAATACTAGTATCCATTATAATGTTGTAAATTATGGCCTGGTAGACAAGAATGGGTTCATTTAAAATCTAACACTGCATAGAAGGATATTTCATCTTATGGTTAAGTAGAAATATGAAGAGACAATTTGTATAAAATGGAAGTTCTAGCAAGTATCCATTCATTTTTGTATTCAGCATTTGTTTAGCAATTACTTTGTGTCAGCCACTATTCCAAGGACAGGAATTAGAGATAGTTATTACATTAGGCAAACAAAGAGGAATAGAATTGAAGAATAAGAGGGTATAAGTTGGTTTTGAGGAATGGATAAATAACATTTAAGCTTCCTCTATGGGAGTAAATGGTAGATAATATTAAGCTCATATTGCTGAAAAGACATTCAGAAGGAGGCTGCCACGGTTTGAATGCATCCGCCAAAGTTTGTAATGGGAACTTGAACCCCAATGAAACAATGCTGAGAGGTGGAAGCTTCAAGAGAGGATCAGGTCATAAGGGCTCAGTTCTCGGGGATGGACTGGCCGGGCGGCTGCAGGTTGAGCTCCTCCTGCACCAGCCGGGCCGGCTGCTCCCGCACGTGCTCCCTGCACCCGTGTGATGCTCTTGGCCTTGTTGAGATGCAGTGGAACGCCCTCTGCAGATGTGGCCCCTTGGTCCTGGGCTTGTCAGACGTGAGTAGACTTATTCAGAAAGCAGTACATCCCTGCCTCTATAAACTACCCGGTCTTGTGTTATACCAGCACAGCACAGACTAGCGGCCCTAATTCAATAGCCATCTCCTAGGCTCAGCCTTGCAAGGCCAATCGGGCCCATCTGTGCTCGCTGGAGGAGAGGCCTCTAGTGGGTGTATAGGGAGAGAAAAGAGGAAAATTATCCGAATTCGGGGACTTCAAGTATTAAATTTTGCCACCCAGATAACAGAATACCTGGGCCAAATCCTGTCTCTGACTTTGAACAAGTTCCTTAGCTTTGGCTTGTGTCCTGATGTAGGCCCTTGTCTGAAAAATGATTAGGCAAATGCGTTCTTTACACTTTTCTTTCAGATTTCAACTATTTATAATTCTATGTATTTCAAAATGTGTGCTTGAAATTCCACTATGTCCTAAAGACTATTCATAAAATGTTGTTAATATTGTATTGTTGTCTGTGAATTTAGGAAGCTTACACCAAAATTTAAGACAATTGTAGATAACTCATGAGTTTCCTGTATTTTCACTCAGTTTTACCCGTGAAACCATCACCTGTGTTATTCAGGAACCATTTTGTTTTGTGATGCTTGACTTGGGCACAGCCACTGACAGTGGAGTCTCCATAGTTTTAATCCATCCTTCTATTCTCTATAGCCCATATTCTCATCTTCACTAAGCAATAGGGCAATTTAACTCATAATTATTAATCAAATATAACCAAATGTCTTAAAGAGAATTTCTCTTCAAATCGTATTTTGAAAGATTCTTCCCAGAACGTACTATGGTTTAATCCAGATGGCGATATTGTTAACAACAGAATGAAGTCTCAGTAATAGTGGTGGGAAGGATTTAATGTCAGAGCCTTTCAATAGCTTCCATTAAATATGCCATGGAAACATCCTCTTACTTACCCACGCGCTAGGCGAGTTGCTGGGTTCTTAGCATAATACATGTAATAAGTAAGTTTCCATACGCAGGTTTTATATGAGACACATAAACATGAAAGGGACTGTTGTGCGTTTCAAGTCCCTGACATGCTCTGTGCCCTCATTACCACTGCTATCACTTTAATTGCTGCATTTCATTAATCTTTAATCCAGTAATAATTTTGTAATTCAAAATTATGTGATAAGCTCCTAGATGGCCTTGATCAAGGGGGGCATGGTTTATCCAGCTGAAGTCAAGAGTGAATTGAGGAAGAAGCAGGTTCTTGGTTTGGATTTTTCCGTCATAGACAGGGCCACCGTTACCATGATTTCAACAGGACAGGACTTGATATCAGTGGTGGGAGAGGGGACGGAGTCCTGAGAAAAATCCCCGGGCTCCTGTGAAGAAGTGTTTACATGATGATAATTTCTGTTACCTTTGCTCTAAAGTAGAATTAGATTCCAAGTCTTTATCACTGTATCCATATTCATGTTCCTGTAATTCTGTGAAGCATTCTAATTTTTTTGATTATTTATAAGAAAGCCAAATGAAGCTCAGGGGAATCACGTCACTCAGCTCATCTCTCGCTTAGTGAACACGGGGCCAAGTCCTCTGACTTGGAGCAGCGACTTTCCTCCGCGTTCGTCCTTTTCTGTTCCTGTAAAATGTAACTTCTTAAACATTTTGCTCATGTGCTGTGTGTGACGTAGGTAGAAGATGTGTTGACTTTACTTAGAAAAATAAAGCATTCCAACACTTTGCTTCCTTCTGTTGGTCCTCTGGCCACAACAGGATGGTGAGTAGTTAGTAAAATTAGCACATGAGCGTGAGACTGGAAAGGGCAGGTTAACAGTATTAAATTTCATTAGGAAATAGAAATAGAGGGTGAAAGAGAGGCAGTACTGACCACTCCTTTGTTTTTTAAGGCAGAGTCTCATTCTGTCACCCTGGCTAGAATACTGGAGCAGCGGGGGGGCAGGTCATAGCTCACAGCAATCTGAGATCTCTGGGCTCAAGCCATCCTCCTGCCTCAGCCTCCCAAGTAGCTGGGACTACAGGCACCTGCGACAGTGTCCTGCTAGTTTTTCTATTTTTAGTAGAAATAGGTTCTTGCTCTTGCTCAGGCTGGTCTGGAACTCCTGGGCTCAAGCGATCCACCCACCTTGGCCTCCCAGACTGCTGGGATTACAGACAGGAGCCACCGCGCCTCTCTTGCTAACTTCTTACTCAAACGTTTAGCATATGTGGCCTACATCCCCGTTTTTAACTGTTGTGTATTTCCATTTTAATTTTCAGAAAGATGACTCAGGACAAATTCTGAGTTACGTGGGGTACTAAGGGCCTAAGTGCTCTGGGGTGGGTGGGGTGGGGTGCAGCACTGGGTGAAGCCACTCCTTGTTCCCTCCAACATGCAGTGGCTGGGACAGGGTGGGTTTTATTCTGGTCTGTCGTAGTGACAAATTCATCCACGTCTCCTCCACCACGGACCTGTCACATGGGCTGCAGGACATGCTTAGTGAGGGAGGCAGTCCACTCAGGTTCCACACTCTCATTTCTGCATTTTAAAGCTTTTATCATCAGTGAAATCACATACTTGCGTTGAGATCCCTCGTTGATGAAAACACAAGGCTTTCTCTTAAAGCAAAATAAATGCTAAGTATCCATTACCATAATACTCTGAAACTATTCTGTCCACTCCTTCCTTACTGAAGTTTTCAGTGATAAGAATAAAAAAATAGAAGCAAGTGATTCATTAAAAATATGTAAGAAGGGTACAGGTGAAACTTACTAAATGCAGAATATAAAGGTCTTAACACAATAACTAAGAAAATGCCATGAAGGCTATGCTAAACAGTTCGATGAACATATGTCAGATTGTATATGAAACCAGCACATTGTACCCCTTGATTGTACTAATGTATGCAGCTATGATTTAATAAAAAAAATGTAAAAAACATGTGAATTTTAAAATCACCAATTTTGGAATGTATTCAAATGTATATTCTTCAAATGTCCTTTGTCTTCTAAAGCAGCCTGGGGCTTCAATAGCAGTGTCATAGTTTACGGCCTAGTGTTACAGGAGATGACAGGAGAGGAGATGGAACAGAAAACCTAAATTTGTAATAAGAATCTCACATGTATTGGGCCATGTACCAGGGGACAGGCCTTCAAGATGAAATTGAAACCGCAATAAAAATATGGAGGTTTGGCGCCTGTAGCTCAGAGACTAGAGTCCCAGCCACATACACCAGACCTGGCAGGTTCAAACCCAGCCCAGGAATGCCAACCAAAAATGACAACTACAACCAAAAAACAGCCGGGCGTTGTGGTGGGTGCCTGTAGTCCCAGCTACTCAGGAGGCTGAGGCAAGAGAATTGCTTAAGCCCAAGAGTTTGACGTTGCTGTGAGCTGTGATTCCACAGCACTCTAGTGAGGGCAACATAGTGAGACTCTGTCTCAAAAAAATATATATATATATATAATGGATAAAGCTTGTCACTACCATTAATCCTATGGAGGAAAGCCAGGTCACTCCAGTGACTGTCCTTAGGCAGTTGTGATATGATAAGATGGGATTATACTTAGTGTTGAAACACACACTTGTCCTCAGAGAAAACTGTTACTTGGTGCTAGCAATGTGGCAACACACTAATGTTAATAAATAGCTTGATGTCCCTAGGTAAATCATAAATATAGACCTTTATGTGAAATTTACCAGCCTTTATAGCAGTTATTATAAAACAGAAGGGAAAAAAAAATCTGGTTTTTGGACTCTGCTCCAAGCTTCCAGTCTTGCCACCACTGATCAAGTCAGCGCTTTAGATTTTTGTTATTCTAAATAAGCCATGTATATGTTTCGCCCACAAAATACTCTCCATGGTTTGGGAGAGGCTGTAAAGTAACATTTCTGAGCTATAAATTTGGACCTCACATGTTTAAAGTCTGTATCAGCTGATGGTTACCAGGTATGCTGTGATGAGCCGGCAGGTCTCTGTTTGCTGGAAGAGGGACTCACTCCCTTGAGGTGACTTAACATTTATTCTGTATGTAAAAGGCTCTGAAAATAAATTTAATTACCAATGATAGCTCCTAGGCATCAAATGGTATTTATTCAAAAAAGTGTAATAGAATGAAAATTGTGCATATTTGATTCATGAACAGCTCTGAATAAACATACCATGAATGTCCCTGGCTAATATAATCAGATCACATAAAATGTCATTAGGATAATAAAAATTTATGCTGGTTCAACATATATGAAAAAAGAGTCAAGTTAGGGTTACCAAAAATCTTCATTAATTAAAAAATAATTTCATACACTCGGTAACTTGGAAATCATAAATATAACTGACAATCTTAATGGAACGTCAACACAGGCATTTAGTGTATGGTCTGGCGTCATCCTTTGTTCTGTCTCTACAACTTGCTGGGCAGTGTACCAGATGTTCATGTTCAGTCAAGGGGGCAATTATGGTCTGGACGCTTTTATTGCTTAGGGATCAGACATTACTGCAAGGGCCTTATTCCTGGAACCCACCTTACTCCAGGTAGTTACAAGTCAAACTGATAATCCCATAAGTACCTTTGGAATACTTGTTTAGTAGAGCACCTGTTAAAACCATGTAGATGGCTGGGTGCGATGGCTCATGAGTGTACTCCCAGCACTCTGGGAGGCCAAGGCAGGTGGATCACCTGAGCTCAGAACAACCTGAACAACAGTGAGACCCCCATCTCTAAATGTAGCCGGGCATAGTGGTGGGTGCCTATAGTCTCAGCTAGTCAGGAGCCTGAAGCAAGAGAATCGGTTAACCCCAAGAGTTTGAGGTTGCTGTGAGCTGTGATGCCACGGCACTCTACCCAGGGGGACACAGTGAGACTCTGTCTCAAAAAAAAAAAATGTGATTAGCAAGCAGTAGATGAAGAGTGCAGGATCCAATTGTAGACCCAGGATACCAAATCGTATGTCATTAGAGGGCAGGTGCAACAATAAGTGTTTAGCTGGCTCAGTTGTTTCAAGGGGGAGAACCATCACCCTGATTTGAATAATCATCCGGGCTCTCATGGGGAAGTGTGGCTAGGCCAGGTCTTGAAAGATAAGTAGAATTGTAGCAACTATAGAGATTGTGAAGAACCATTGACCAATGTGGTCCGTTCTTTGTCCCTTGAAATGAATTGGTCTATTATTTCAATAGAATTTTTCTTGGAACATCGTTTAAGAAATCATTTGCCTCAGTGCACCAGGTTTCCTTTGATAGCAAACTATAGCCTGACTAGGACAGTTGTTTTGAGCATTATTAATTGGCCATGCCAATATAGGCACATCTTGATAAGAAGGAGAAACATTATCTATCACAGCATTTTATAGCACAGTGTATGTATCAGTGAGCTTTTCTTTAAAACGCAAACCAAATGGCGTGGCACCTGTGGCTCAGTGGATGGGGTGCCAGCCCATGTACCAAGGGTGGTTGGTTCAAACTTGGTCCTGCCAAACTGCAACAGAAAAGTAGCCGGGCATTGTGGTGGGTACCTGTAGTCCCAGGTACTTGGGAGGCTGAGGCAAGACAATCGCCTAAGCCCAGGAGTTGGAGGTTGCTGTGAGCTGTGATGCCACGGCACTCTACCAAGGGTGATAAAGTGAGAGACTCTGTCTCGAAAAAAAAAAAAAAAAAGCAAACCAAGTAAATATATTTGTACATATTGAGAGATTAATCTTAAGGGATTGACTTACGTGGCTATGGTAGCTGGCAAATTAGAAATTCAAAGATCAGGCAAGTCTTAAACTTTTAGGAGTTGAGGTGTCAATCTGGAAGCAGAATTTCTTCTCTGGGAAAACTGTTTTCACTCTTTTATCCTCTCAACTGGTTGTAGGAGGACCATGACATGATCAAGATATCTGCTTTTCTTAAAGTCAACTGATTGAAGAGGTTAAACACACCCATGAAACACTTCAACCACCACACCTCAGTTAGTGTCTCGTAAAATAACTGGATGGTATAGTCTGGCCAAGTGAACCCACAGACTAACCCCCAGGGCATTTGGTCAGGCCCTGGGTCGAGTTAACCTTCATGGGACAGACCTGGATCCTGCCAGCATATGAAATTGGACTTCTCTGACACCAGGCTTCTCAGCTTTGTATTGAAAATAGGAATACTAACAGGCTAAGTTATATCATGAAGAGGTTTTTTTCGTGTAGACACATTAATACATGGGGAGCACTGTGCGGAGTAAGCTTTGAGGAAATCCCATTCCCACCACCGGCGTGCTCGTAACCCTGTGTAGGGGAAACTTCACCGTGACAGGATTTGAGATGTGTGATAGTGTTTGTACACCCTGGCATTTTATGATATTAGCAGAAAATATCTGTACAGAAACAAACAAACACATGAAAACTAGGGAAGTAAATAAATGGAGAATTAATATTAAAATGCTAAAAGAAAAATGTAATATCAAGTTGTTCTCTTTCTTTTCTTTCTTGCTTCAGTTAGTTAATTCCTAACTTTAGCTCTGTAGTCTTTGGTGGTAACCCAGATTTATGATTCACAGGGGAACAATAGCCAAATATCAGAAAACATCTGTACTAGAGCCAAATGTCTGTGCCTTTTATGCAGAAGTACCAGATGTTAAACATGTCAGAAATGTATATTTATCTTAATTGTCTTAGTACTTGCAGTTATCCAATTCACAAAACTGCAGTTAACTAAAATAATGAACAACAAAGAAAGAGCTTCTTAATAAACCTGAAAATATTAGTGAATCCTGGGCCTTCCAAAATATACTCCAGGAAAGTTTTGAGCATAATTCTATAGTTGAACATGAGAAATAAAATGTAAATGTCTCTGAACCCGAAAAGCTTGGGAACTGGCTATGATAATTTTATTTCATTTGAAGGAAACCTACCAAACTTTGGTAGGCATAAAATTAACCACAAGCTTGTTATTTGAAATATGTTGATGGAAATTCAGTTAAAAAAAATAAAAGTGTACTCTGTAATTCTAGATTAAAAGTTTGAAAGGCCTATCATCCTAGCAAAGTAGCTGACATTTCTTATATGGAGAGAAAACAGGCTTAAATTATATAAATTTATATCATTTAGTAATAAGTTATTTCTGAGAGAGTTTATGTGCCTCTCGCTAAAGGATTCCTAGTACAGTAATTGTCAAATATTAGCTGAGGGTAAAGACCCATTCAGGACCCACCATTCTTGTTTTAAGCCTCCTTCCCAGGTATGTTTTCTTCCCCTTGAAATCTGAGAAGTACTTGTTTTAACCAGGACAACAGAAGCAGAAAAGCAAGAGCTATGGAAAAGAAACTTACCAGATAATGTCTGTTGGGTTGGCCTCATAGAAGAGAATGAAAATTAACTCAACATATAACAATTGTGTAGGTACCCAGAAAAACAACTGTTATTATGCCATTCATTTGTAATTGTTGCTTGGATTTAAAGAATGTTTTCATGCATATAGATATAACATCATTAACCTATAAATCCCCCCCAAATGACTATCAAGTGTCACCATAATGAGTTTCTTTGAAAAAAAATTGACAGCCTTAAGAATATAATGTAGATGTAGTACAATGGTTTATTGATTTTCCTTTTTATTGAGCACACTTTATAATACCAAAAGCAAGGATTACCATGAGTGTTTAAGTACAGCTAGTCTAAGGCAATTAAATATCATAACAATACTGCCAAGAACCCCAGGTCTTGTAGAGAGTGTCCACATTAATAAAAGAAAGGTGGGATCTCCAAAACAAAGTGACATTTATTTGGGAATGAACATGGTAGCCGGAATACACATCAAGCACAAGATTTATCAGTTAAAATCTATTTATAAAATTTCAGCTTACAGGGCCTTAGTCAGAGCTTCTGAACCGGAGGAACCTAGAAGAATTCAGGGTCTAGTCTAGTGTCGTCTACAAGTAGATAATACAGCCCTCCAGTACAGGGCTTCTACCTAATAACAGGTGTCTTCTACTTTAGAAATGCAATTTTTCCTGCAGAGTCATTCTTATTTCCACAAAAGATAATAAGAGTAATACAAATTTATTTGCATAATACATTTCATCTCATCAATTTTTGGCTAAATGTTTACAGAAGTGCAGGAAAGATAGCAAATTATTACATAGGAATACCAATTTTACAATTCTCTTGAGGCTTGGCAGCCAAATAAGCAAACATCCAATTTAATCCACATTTTTAAGTAAGTTCCCGGACTTGTCCGGAAGTGACACTTCATTACACTCACAGCTTGGGTAATAAGTTTCCAATTTAACCAATGTTTTCAGTTTCCAAGAGAAAGCAATTTCTTACTGAACTTACTGAAACAATTACATCCCATAAAAAATAAGGATACTCAGAAATAATTTTGGAATTTTGGAGGGATCAAGTATGGCAAAAAGTTAATGCCTTCCCTTTTTTTCATAAAAGTATTCAAATTGCTGTATACTATAAATAGCTTAAGAGAAAATTTACTTAAACCTATAGAATATTTAAATTACGATTATGAAAACGTCATCTTATTATCTTTGTTGGTTATTTAATTGCATGTAATTAAATTTTATTTTGCTTGTAGTGAGTTGTGTAAGTATCTGAGAATGCTTGCTAAATGTTTATATTCATTTTGTAGTGAAAATTCTATGAGTAATCATAATTTGTTATTATTATTGGGGTTGCAATTATTGCTAAAATACTATTTATTATTCTGGGCAGAGTATTTTTTATTGATAAATTAGAGTTGTACAGATTTGGGGGTACATGTGATATTTTGATACGTATACAATGTGTAATGATGAGTTGGGCAAACTGGGTAGCCATCACCTTAAACATTTATCTTATCTCTGTGATAGAAACATCACAATTCTTCTCTTTTAGCTATTTTTGTATCTCCATATGCAATATCTGTATCTGGTTTTATCTTAAACCAATTTTGCCAGCTAGTTGATGTTCTTTTTTCTGATCCTTATCTTGAAAGATTTTTCATATTATTTCTTGCATTCTCTCTTGTTGTTTATGGTTTTACTTGTCACATCCAACTCTAGCTACAGTCAAACCAAAATTTTTGTACACAAAGATGGAATGAGCATCAATGTGGCTTTCAAAAACGTTTTACCTTCACGGAGAAACAGAAATATAAAGAGATGATTGAAATTCGAAGCAATACATGCCATGATTAGTTTTAGGAAGTGTCTGGAAACATCCTTGAGGGACAGTTGATTTGTCTACACACTTCAGGTGCTATTTTAGAAGAATGCTGGATGATGAGTGGGAAGTGACGTCATAGATAAAGACGTCATAGAACCAGGAGAAGCAGAGTGATGAGCTGGATAATGAGTAGGAAGTGACGTCATAGATGAAGCCGAGTGGTGAGTGGACACAAGCGGGGGAAGGGGCAGGAAGCACCGTAAACCTCGAGTAGCTCGTGTGGGGCCTCAGGAGGCAGAGCGTGAAGTTCTTCAAACACAGGAGCTATAGGACCTTGTCCTTTATGCTTACTCTTTTTGGCTAATATTTTGATGATAATAAGGAGCAATTTTGATTTTAAAGGAGATACTTTGCTTCAAACTACTCACCCTGATGAATGTGAGAACCAGGAGGACTTTTGGAGCATTAAGTTAGCAGTGTGGAGCGCACTTTCTTTGGACAAGTATGTGGAGTAACACCTACATTTACATGTCAATTGATTCTTTGCAAATATATGGGTTAGATAAATAATGATTATAGAAATACTTTGAAAAACTAAATCTAAAATGATTTAATTTGTACATTGATTTTGTTGTACTATACAGAATTTAAAATACATTAATTGCAAAATGCACTATTGCATATATAAAGTAAATATTGGGGTGATAAGGAATTCTAATTTTTTCTTTTAAAAATCTGTCTCAGATATTTCAAAAATAAGAGTGTAGGTTATATTTCCTCCTCACATGTTTCATAATATAATGTACCTCTCTAATGCCTGAGACTTGACATTTGTTCTATAATTCGATAAATGAAAGTATTTTATTATGAAAATAATAAATGGAATTGACTTTGTACTCAGCCTGAACCAAACAGAATGGTTTATATTAATCAGAAATATTGATTCCTTTTATTATAACATAAAAATACTGAAAGGTCTGGGGTACTTTTGATTGGGTTGAGATTAGAAGACAAGGGCATATGTCTTCTTATCCTAGTGTAAGTATCAATCAGCGTTATGTCATTAGAGTTAAAGATGGTTTCTTCTGCTACTGGACGGCTGGGAGGCATTTATTTATTTATTTTTAACAAATCTATGTCTAAAAATCAGCCAAATGAATTAGTTCTGAGAACTCTTAATTAGAACTAATTGGTATACTCCTTGGAATTTTGTGGCAATTTTTAATTTGCAGTGAATTGTAGTAATTTGGGGGCTCTTAGAAAAGGGATTTAAAACTATAATGTTCACAGACAACTTAGGTTTATTAGACCAATACAGCTAAACCATTTTCACTGTTCTTTGTCCCATCTCCTTTTCCTACTTATTCCTCAGGACAATGGGCCTTGCCAATTTCTAGGTACTAGTGGTGATGACCAATCTGAAACCCTTGTGATTAGTTATAACTAATTTTGTAGCAGAAGAAAATAAATTAGCTTGTAATATAGTTAATGTTTTCCATGTGGATAGTTAATAGGAGCTGAAGGACTTGTTCGTATTTAAAAATATGTCTATGTGAAAGTGATTAGTTATTTGTTACACATGTAACATTTTGTATCTTTTTCTTTTATGTAAATTTGCCCCACAATATTAAGTTTATAATGGGTAAAATAAACAACTCATAGGGGCTTTTTCAATCGTAGCCACTGAACTACCGAAGTTACAGGAGATAGTTCATGTGCAATATGTAAGGTGATTACTTAGTCTCTAATTTATGATTCTGTAATTGGGATTGTGTCATGTTTACGGTAACAGACTTAGAAAGGATCACACGAGATGTAATTTTGAAGGATAGTTTCAGCAGTCTTTATTTTTGAATGCTTTCTTGACAAATTAGTTAGGTATTCAAGTATAAATACTTAGTAGAGAGCTAAATGTTTTCCATTCAGGTGTAAATATTCCAATTCTTTGCTTGAAATTGAAGGCCTTCATAAAGTAGGTCAAGGTGAGCAAAGCTGACCTCTTAACAATGTGGGTATTTACAGAGTTAAAAACAATTTGGAAAAACAGATCAAATCAGGAAGCTGAAATGACCTGAGATGAACAAATCATAGGAACGTGATCAGGACAGAATTAAAAGGATTTTACTAATGATCTATGAATTTAATGCAGTTACTTGACTTTTTCAGGGGGAATGTTTTAAATATAAATATAAATGTCATGAATTATCATCATCAATTACCTTTGAACTCAAACTAAACTGAAGTGAATGTCTTTTTTTTTTTTAATTATTTTTTATTGAGTCATAACTGAGTACAATAATTCAGTCATGGAGTACAGTGTGCGGGCTTCACATACAATCGGAGATATTTTTATCAACCAAGTGAATGTCTTATATTAATCAAAATAGTACTTATAGAGAGTAATATTTGTATTGGAAGAACAAAGATTACAGATTAGGTGATCACATGGCCTAGTTTGACCAGGAAGTTTCCAGTTCACACTTTTGTTTTCACAGCTTGACAATAGGCTATAATCGTAGTGCTGTATAATTTAGAGAAAGACAAAGGGGGTCAATGGTTAAAAGTATCCATCACCTTTGTTGTTTAAGAGACTAAGCAATATCCATGAAAGGCAAACACAATAAGGGGTAAATTATTTGACGGCGTTTAACTTTCTGAAATTTATTTTGATTTAATTCATGTAGCTACATTCTGTGTAGTCTCACTACATAAAATTCAGCTAGATCATCCCTTCAGACCTTGATAAAATAAAGATAGGAAGAAAGAGGGCTTAAAAATGAAAGAAGAGCTGATAAACTGACGAATGTTTATGAGATTAAAACATTTAATAGGAATTTGAAATAGAAAGGGGGAAGAGAATGTTGTGGGGAAATGCACTAAAATGAGAACTACTTAGTTAGAAGATGTTTGAAAGACTTCCAGTGATACATTTTCATACTTTCATTAAATCTCTCCAGCAGGTACTGCTCTCAAAAGGGTCTCACCAGTCAGAGACCCTTGAAGACCCCCAGGGAGACTCATAATTACTTTAGAAACTGCACCAGAACATGCACCAAGGCTTGGTTAATGGGATAAGGCATTGACAGCGTCAAGCAAGCCAGGGGCAGGAATTTCTGTACATCACCCACCAGTGTATAAATTTCCAAAAAGAAACACAATTGGTTGTATTTGCCAGAACTCTTCCACTGGTTCTTTGTGGAAACAAATGAAAAGAGTGGTCCCTTTCTTTACGTAATAACTCTCATTCCAACAAGTAGGAAGTAGGTGCTTTTTGTTTAAATTTTTCTGAGCATCTCTTTGGGCCCGAAAACAAGGGTCAAAAAGTGAGTTTCTCAATGGTTCACAAGACACTCTTCTCCACAAGATTTTTTTTCAGCTGTCCCCAAGTCGTGTGGAAGGTGTCAAGCTCCTGTTTAGCACCTATTCCTCCTGCCTCACACAGCAAGGTGTCTTGACGAAGTGGCCACAGTTTTATTTTTATTGCGCATTCGAGCATTCTAACCTGAAACTAGAGAATAGAATTGTGTTCCTTTTGCTTCAAGGACACCCACAAGCGGAACCCTTCTGGGCTTTTGAACCTATGTCAGGCCTTCTCCGTTCATAGCAAGCTTCTGAACACGCATGTGTAAACAGGTAAATGCACCTTCCCATTACGCTCCCTGAGACTGAGCAACATCCAATATAATGGCACCTGATCCATCTGGATTTCTTAAAATTTAAATTTCAAACTTGGAATACTGTAGTAAACATTCTGATAAAATCCAGTCCATATTTCTTCTATATCTAAAATCCACAATGGACCCGTTGATACAGAAGTTACATAGACAGACAAAGCCAGGAATAATGCACAGTAGATTTATTTTTATTAATCTTACAGTTGAGCATGTGCTTATAGCTTTTCATATTAATGCACATATTAGAAATACAAAAACATTCCGGTAAGTATTTCTGAACTTAATGTGCAGTTGTGCGATTATTCACGAACATTTACTTAAATCTTGCATCATCCTTCCAAGTAAATGCCACACTGAGCTTTCAGTAGGTCTGGAATGTGCAATGACTCACAAACAGCACTTCCATTTGACTGTAATTTTTGCAACGACGTACTGTGAGGCTTTAAACATACTGTTAGGGTATGCTGTATTACGCTAGACCGTAGTGCACACACCAGCTTTGGGACATTGTGCTATGGTGTTATTAGATGCCATTACAGCACAGTAGCTCATTCATGGCTCTGAGCAATATTGTCTCACTGTGAAGAAAGAATAAGCTGAGATATTTGCCACAACTTTATTTCAGTGAGACTGTAAATCTCGGTAGCATTACATGTGACCTGAAAGTTAAAAGCCAAGTGATAAAATGCCTCAAGGTTAAGAATGACAAGTTTCATACACCCAGATGTACAAAATCCATCTGAAACACAAGACGGAGTTTGCATTTTTTTATTTCTTTCATTCTCCTTTGTTTGTTATTTCTTTCTATCTCCTTCTTTTTCTCTATCTTCTAGGAACTAATGCAGTAGCCTAATTTTTTTTTTCTTTTTGTAGTTTTTGGCCAGGGTTGGGTTTGAACTTGCCACCTCAGGCATATGGGGCTGGAGCCCTACTCCTTTGAGCCACAGGCACCACCCAGTAGCCTAACTTTTTCCATAGGCCTCAGAGTTGGTGGGATGATGTTGTAGAAAAGCCTTCAAATAAGAGATGATTTTTTTTATTATGTAGTTCATGTTTTCTTTAAAGGAACATGTGTAAACCTCATTAGAATGTGACATGATGCAGTTTATTTAAAATTGCCCCCACAGGTGTCAGCATCGCTGACAGCACAGAAGATGATGCCCGCTCTTGAATCAGCTTATCAACTTACTTAGTTCTCCCAATATATGTTGAAAACACTTTGATGATAAAACACAAAGATGGCTCGGCACCTGTGGCACAGTGGTTACAGCGCCAGCCACACATAACACCAAGGCTGACCCAGCCCAGGCCAGGTAACCAACAATGACAACAACAGCAACAACAACAACTAAAATAGCCGGGCATTGTGATGGGCTCCTGTAGTCCAGCTACTTGGGAGGCTGAGGCAGGAGAATTGCTTAAGCCCAAGAGTTTGAGGTTGCTGTGAGCTCTGAGGTTACGGTACTCTAACCGTGTGACAAGTGAGACTCTGTCTCAAAAAAAGGAAAAATAAAATAAAATTAAAACACAAAGAGGGGCCATCAAATGCTCATTCATGTAAAATCAAGGTATCTGTCTCAAGAGAGCTAACTAAAAGAGGACCATCAGGTTACCTGAGAACTCTCCCTTACCTGACATCTTCATCGCTCACTGAGTTGTGTCCTATCGTGTAAGTTCAATACAGTTCTTTCAATAGCCTAGACTCTAAGTCAGAGCAATGATCGAGCCATGTAGCTGAACCAGTATATTTTGAGGCCAGTGAGCCAAGAAACATTTACCAAAGACTGCTGCTTTCCACTCAGTGGAGACTCTAGAGATACACGCTTACCAGCCTTCCTTCTCCATCAAGTCAGCACTACCAAATTATTTTACCTGAATTTATGTTCTATGACATGAAGAGGAAAAAAAATATTGTGACATCTGTTTTTTTCATGATATTACCTCTATGCTATATTACAGATAGCATGCAGTATTTGTCACTTTCTCCTTGGTAGACGTCTGTTTCTCAGATGAGTTAGAGTTTAATTCGTAAATAAATTCTGCCCGGACTTATCTAAAATCTTTGGGGGAAATTTTCAGTGCTTGCTGTGCTTGATTGTTTTGATTGGCCCAGATTTTCCCATTTCTCCGTCTTCCTTCAGGACTAGTCATGTCATCGCCCTTTGACTTGAGACATGGAACTAACAAACGAGCCCCCGAGGGAGGTGGCGTGACAGGTGCCATCCCCCACGTCCTTGGGAGTGGCCATGTGCCGAGCTTTAGCCAGTGAAACTTGAGTGAATATAACTCCAAAGGCAATTGATATTCCTGCCTAGTAGATTTCCACGTCCCAATGAGGCCTGATCCTCCGTCCTAGAATGGGGAATGAAGCGATGCGTGGAGGAGTCCAGCACCGACTAGCAGAGGTCAAGTCACAAAAGGAAGGAAGGAGTGTGTGTGTGTGAGCAACTGACATTTTGACTGCCTTACAAATAAAAATAGCTAACAAACTTGACACGCCCACTTAAGAAATACTAACTGAAAGACAATATTTTCCTATTTGAATTGTAATTTTACAGTGAAATCCATTTTAATTCGTATGTCAAATAAAAGTAGAGCAATACTCCTTAAAATGTTGCAAATGTAAAGGAGTTCAGTATCAAAGTTACATTAAAAATCAAGTAGATACTAGTAGGCAACCTACAATTGCTGAAAAGCGTGATTCCTTTGCCTTTTGGTTACAACAACAGAAGATGAAGTTACCCGTCTTCTGATCATTCAACCACCTCTCCCTCCCTGGCTTGACCTCTCCAGCCAAGACTACATCTTCCCCTATAAGGCATGTAGATAGGGCCAGAAATGGAGGAGTTAAGCTCCTGCTTCCCATTATAAGCTTCAAAACATTCCTCTCCCTTCTTTCAAAAAGACTCCATCTTCTCTGGAGTCGATGTCACCCATGGTGCTTCTTGTGCGTCTCCTGCCATCAGCTCCCAGCCATCCCTGAGCCCTAGTCCTCAAAGGGCTGCTCCATGCAGTAGCCCTCTCCACACAGTAGGCCTCTCCAGGCAGTAGCCCTTCCCACACAGTAGGCCTCTCCAGGCAATAGTCCTCTGCAAGCAGTAGGCCTCTACACACAGTAGGCCTCCCCGTGGAGTAGGCCTCTCCAGGCATTGGGCCTCCCCACACAGTAGATCTCTCCACTCAGTAGGCCTCTCCAGGCAGTAGGCCTCCCCACACAGTAGGTCTCCCTGTGAAGTAGGCCTCCCCACACAGTAGGGCTCCCATGGAGTAGGCCTCTCCAGGCAGTAGGCCTCCCCACACAGTAGGTCTCTCCAGGCAGTAGGCCTCCCCACACAGTAGGTCTCCCTGTGAAGTAGGCCTCTCCAGGCAGTAGTCCTCCCAGCACAGTAGGCCTCTTTGCACTTGGGCTAGGGATGATCCACCCAAACATTGGCTTTCCTCTGCTTCAACTTGCTCACTCCAGCAAATGGTCCTTTTCCACTTGTTCAATGTCCTGCTTTTGTAGATACCCCTGCATCTTACACTGTTGCACTTACTGCCCTACCTCTGAAATCTCAAATTCAAATATCCCATTTTCTGACCATCTCATATTTTCAGCTCACTTTTTCTAGTACTTTCATTATAATAATTCTTTTACATCCTGAAAGTTTTCACATAGTTGTCAACTCCTCTATATCTGTCACTTGTGTTCTCTGTTTACTCACCAGCCTTGACCGTTGTTCTCTGTTACAACCACAATGTGCAAACCACCTTGGACATCCGTTCCCCTCTGTCCCTCTGTCCTGCTGTCACCCTGCCTGATACACATGGATTTCTGTAGACTTCGACCACAGACATACGCGTTCTCTGTACTTAGACCTGGAGAGGCAAAATGTAGTATATGACAGGTACTTCTTTAAATCTATCCCCTTGAACTGAATAGAAATTACTAATTTGATAGAGATTCTGGAATATGATATAACTGTATCAGATATTTATTTTTCAAATATTCTGGCCTCCTGGAACAGGGACCCCATCGGAGCCCAAACTGGTCTCAGAAAATTTTAAAAAATTAAAATCATACCATGTATTTTCTCAGACTATAATGCTTCAGGGTGCATTGGTCAACCCTGTACCCAATACCTGCTCTTTCTACCCTGCTATAGGCACACACAGCTAAAATTATCATATTATAATTAGACTGGTTCATTTGCATAATGCAATTCTCTACTGATTTGTAACCAAAGTAGCCAGATGTTGGGCACTTGACTTTATGTTTCCAGAGCTGACATTCTGCTAGTAATTGAAGACAAAGGGATATTTCTAGAATGCTACAAACAAAAGTCTTCTTTTCCACCAGCCCCTGCAAGAATCTGATAGAAACACCAAGCAAATGCTAAGCCGTTGTCAGAGAAGAAAGCAGTGCTTGGCATGGAAAAGACCCTCAAGTGGAATTGCTTTGGGCACAGGACATTTTATTTCAGTTCTGCACCATCAACAATGATGATCATCAGCTTGAGCTGATGGGAGCACAGAGGCCTTTCCAATGAGCTCCATGGAGATTAGAGGTCAGAGCTAGGGGTACCAACCTATTTCGGAAAGCATCTTCACATTTTACATTAAAATGGACAAAATCATAGAAATCCAAAGTTTTTAAAAGTTCAATGAGCTAGCAAATTGCAGGGGGGTAATCCTTGAAAAACCTCTAGTTCTGGAAAGTACAATAAGAGGAAGAAGAACTCTCTTATATTTAGCTGACACGGGGAAATGGCAAAAGCTAAAAACCAAATTACAGGTAATCGTTATTTGTAACATTATTTCCTTCAGCCAGCAACTCCAGAAAACCAATTAAATTAGTTAGTAAGTAAGTAATATTAACATAGTAGTACCATGTATCATACTATATAATATATAATTTGATATTTTAATCTAATGGAATATATTATTTAAAATATGTGATAAATAATCTATTTGTATAATAATGTATTATATAATATCTAACATGAAAATATAATTAAGGTAATAATGTAGTTTTGATTTCAATTTAATATTTATGTTATCTTTTAATAACAATATATTAAGTGCTAACCAGATACCAAGTGATATGCTTAGCATACATCACCTCATTTAATCTTCCCATGACGAGATGAAGCAGGTGCTCTTATTACACACACGGATAATGAGGCTTAGAACTTGTAACTTAGGCAAGGATACAGAACCAGGAAATAGATTCAGAGTCAGCCCACTTAACCACCCAGAACCCATGCTCTTCAACACTAATTTTCCTGCCACTTAGGACAACACTTAGGCTGTCACGTCCTTTTGATTCCTGCCCCAAGCATCCTTGACTTATCTCTGCACCCGGTCAAGGGAACAGTTATTAACAATCTGAACAGCAGCAAGATCTGGAGAACCACTTGGGTCTGGAAGGTCAGTAAGAAACCTTGTGAAATGTGAGCTAAACTTTCTATTTGTGGCAGCTAAGGAGAACAGGTGCCAATACTGGCCAACTGGTGCCCTCCTTGTGAGATTTCATACAGACTCTACCCGCATCTTTGCAAGGGGAAGTCGGAACCCACCTCACCGGCCCTCCTGCATATTCCACTGGCCAATTCAACACCAAACTCAAAGGGGGGGTGGCAGGAACCGGGAGACATTGATTAAGCTAAAGCAATAAAGTGATTTTTTTTAAACAAGTGAACAGTTCATTGAGAATTAAACAAAGGTATGATATGATACAGTACAAGCAAGACACTCAAGATAGGTACAATAGTACCACTCACACAAAAAATTAAATTTCACCTCAAAAAAAAATCACAAGACAAAAGAGAAAGCAATTTCACTGTTATAAGATAAGATATTTCATGCAAGGTATTATCTCTGCCCCCCCAAAGCCCAACCTCCCAACAATCAAAAAGCTATCTGGGAATACTGCTATACTAACATATTAACCACAGTATAATCATTTTTAATATATAAATAAAAGCCATCAGTATGACAGAAAAAAAATTTGGCAAAGACATAAACCTAGATTCAAGAAGCTAAATTAACCCTAAATAGGATAAACCCAAAGAAATCCATGCCAAGGCACATCATAGTCAAATATCTGAAAATTAAAGACAAGGAAACAACTCAAAAGCATTCAGAGACACTTTGAGTATTATCTACTTAAAACATCAAATTACAGTAGGTTTCTCATCAGAAATCATGAAGGCTAGAACATTTTTTAAGTGATGAAAGAAAAGAAATGTCAGTCCAGAATTCTACATTCAATGAAAATATGCTTTAGGAATAAAGCGGAAATTGAGACATTCTCAGATAATGGAAAACTAAGAGAATTTGTTGCCAGCAGATCTACCCTAAAATAACATCTAAAAAAAAAATGTATCGCTTTTGGATTTGGGGTTTTTTTTTTTTTTGAGACAGAGCCTCAAGCTGTCACCCTGGGTAGAGTGCTGTGGCATTACAGCTCACAGCAACCTCCAATTCCTGGGCTCAAGCAAGTCTCTTGCCTCCACCTCCCAAGTAGCTGGGACTACAGGCACCCACCACAACGCCCGGTCATTTTTTGGTTGCAGCCGTCATTGTTTGGCTGGCCGGAGCTGGATTGGAACCCACCAGCTCAGGTGTACGTGGCTGGCACCTTAGCCCATTAAGCCACAGGCGCCGAGCCCAAAAGCGATACATTTTTAAAAACTAGATATATATCAAGATGGAATTCTGAAATAAAATCCTTCAAGTGACCCATGGGAAAGTAGGAATAAGAAAACAGAGAAATTAAAGACAAAGAGAACAATCAGGGGAAAAAATGGTAGACTTAAGCCCTAATGTGTCAATAATTACATTAAATATAAATAGTCTAAAGGCACCAATTGAAAGACAAAGATTTGTGAAGTGGATTAAGAAACATGACCTAGTGGTGGAGGCAAGATGGCTGTCTGGAGTCAGCTTTCCACAGAGGCTCCTGTCCAGAAGGAGAGTTAAAGGACAGAAGTTTAGCAAGTAAGCTGATGGTTTGGAGCTGAGCCAAGAGAGAAGGTTGAAGAACTCACATCAACCCTGCTGAGGTGAACTGTGATCCCAAGAATACAAACAAAAGGTATGAAATCCATCACCAAGTGGATGGGAGTTCCCTCCCCCATGAGAATGGCTCGCAGTATACTTTCTACAAACAAGCGAACAGAGTTCAAATGGCCTCCCATTTTATCCCATGGGAGAGATGGTCCAAAAACCAGACCTCCTTCCCCTACTAGGGTGCCATGGCACTCTCCTGCCAGGCATAAAACTGTATAAAACTGTATATGTTCTCTACCTGCAATTCTGAACTCCCATGACTCCCCTCTACACTCACCCCAAGGTCTGGAAGCCTATCCCCCATGGAGTCCAGATTCTTGGGCATTTTCTTGAGGGGTGTAGACAGGGCATGGGATGTTGTAGGTCTGTGCTGATTCTGTGGCACAGGGGTAAGGAGAAAATGGTGGAGTGAAGGAACCATACAGGAAAGGGAGAGGCAGTGCCTCCTGGCACAGAGCAGCAGTGGCAGCAGTGGGAATAATAGGGCTAACACCCCTGGGGATATTTTGGAAGGACACTCTCTATCTCTCTGTTAACCAGAGAAAGCCGGGCATCTTCTCCAGTGGCAGACACTGGTGGAATAGATCAGGGATGGTAATGCAGACCCTGTGAGCAAAGGGTATGCCAGAGGTGGTACCGGCCTGGGTGGAGCACAGCTGAACAGAGAATTGAAGATGCTTGCGCAGAAACGGCATACTCCCAGGGTGGGGCTGAGCCAGGACTGCTTTAGTTAGCCTAAGAAACACCCGGCTCTCAGGGGATCATAGCTTAGACAAAAGCAGCCAGGCCAAGGCTGGAACTCTGAGCCGAGTGTGAGCCACACCTGCCCCAACACAGACTGCAGGGGAAACAGAAACACCAGCTCTGGGCAGCAGTACAGACTGGAGCTGAGTCGCAGTTTCTGTGAACTCAAACAGCACCTAGTCTGCAGGGGAATATAGCCAGGACAGAATGACAAATTCTGTGAAAATATAAGGGACAGCAATATCAATCAGGGGTGGGGCTGGAACTGAGTGAACCACCCCAGCTTCCATTAGCCACCTGAGTTTGTCAGGCTTTAGCTTCCCCTGCCAGATGGTGGAGATATAAGATCTCTCTGTGACTCAGGCAGGCTCAAACCCCTGGAGCATCTGCTCATTGGAGGGAACTGGGTCATAGCCCTGCGGGGCTACTAGTGACTGGGTCTGACAGAGGTTCAAAGGTGGGGAAGGAGGCATCAACCTTCCCAGACTAAGTCCTGGGCGGGGGGGGGGCGTCCTTCTGACTCCACGGAGCACCAGAATGAGTCATACTCGAGCTGCCAGCAGACCCTTGTTATCTAGTTGCCAGAGGCTGTTTGAACTCCCTCACTTGAGATGGGGTATTGTCTGGGACAATTGATTCAGATCTCTTGGACTGGACCAATCACCCAAGGACTATCCAAAGTGGTACCCTGGATGTGTGATTGTGGGCAGGTTTGATTTTCCTTTTCCAGTTGTTGCCCATGGGGGGTGGGGTGACTTAATTGCTGGTAGTTCTCCACAGCTGAGACTTCAACCTAGAGTAACTAATTCACTAGGGTAGGACAGAGACCAGTGAAAACAAGACAGAGCCACTTAGCTCCACCACACCAAGTAAGTCCCCAGTGTCTCAGGTCATAGTGCTGTATGCGTCCTTTGCAAAACTCTAGGGGAAAAGGTACAGATACCATTCACAGCTTTTGGGTAAAGGGCTGGTTAATCACTACTCCAGGAGACCCCCAACCCAACTTCACCTTATCTGCTCATGTAGCCAAACAGTGTAAAATAATCATGGGGCAGAATCAGTGGAAAAACTTCGGTAACATGAATAACCAGAGTAGATCAAGGCCCTCCCCCCCAAAGGAACCATACAGTGGAGACAACTGAAAATCCCATATATAGACAAATGACTGAGATGTCTGAAATAGAATTCAGGGTTTGGATTGCAAATAAGATTAATAGAATGGAGGTAAACTTGGAATTAGAAATTCAAGGAGCAATTCAAAAGATGTCTCAAGAATTCAACGAATTCAAAGAAAGAATCACCTAAGATTTTAACATACTGAGACAAGAATTTGCAGCCCTCAAACATCTGAGAAATACAGTAGAATCCCTGACTAACGGAAAGGAGCAAGCAGAAGAAAGGATTTCTGACATTGAAGACAAACTTTTGAACACTCCCAAGCACTTAAAGAGGAAGAGAAATGGAGAGCAAAAATGGATCATTCTCTCAGAGAGCTTTGGGATAATTTGAAGAAAACTAATATTCGCCTTATAGGAATTCCTGAAGGCGACAAAGTTGCTTCGCAAAGCACAGAGGCCCTTTTTCATGAGATTATGAAGGAGAACTTTCCAGACATGCCACAAGATTCTGAAATTCAGATAGCAGACAGTTTCAGAACCCCAGCATGGCTCAGCCCAAATAAGACATCTCCTAGGCACAGTATAATTAACTTTGCCAAAGTTAATATAAAGGAGAAAATTCTGAATGCAGCCAGACGTAAGAAAACCATAACCTACAAGGGGAAGAATATTAGAATGACTGCAGATTTCTCTGCTGAAACCTTTCAAGTAAAAGAGGGTGGTCATCGACTTTTAATCTCCTAAAACAAAATAACTTTCAACCTATGATACTGTGTTCAGCTAAACTGAGTTTCATTTATGATGGAGAAATTAAATACTTCAATGACATTCACATGTTGAAGAAATTTGCCATAACTAAATCAGCTCTCCAGGATATTTTCAGACCTATCCTCCATAATGACCAGCACAATCCTCCACCACAAAAGTAAACTCACTCAGAAACTTTTGATCAAATTCCAACTTCCACAGTGGTGAAAGGATTAAAAATGTCCACCAGACTTTTGAAAAACTTGATACCCAAATTCTACCAGGTTTATCAATATTCTCAATTAATGCAAATGCCTTAAACTGTCCTCTAAAGAGGCACAGGTTGGCTGACTGGATACAAAAACTTATGCCAGATATCTTCTGCATACAAAAATCTCATCTTACCTTAAAAGATAAATATAAACTCAAGGTGAAGGGATGGTCATCTATATTCCAGGCAAATGGAAATCAGGAAAAAGCAGGTGTTGGAATTTTATTGGCAGATACAATAGGCTTTAAACCAAAAAAAGTAAGGAAAGATAAGGATGGTCACTTCATATTTGTTAAGGATAATACTCCATATGATGAGATTTCAATTATTAATATTATTATTAATATTTATGCACCCAACCAGAACGCACCTCAATGTATAAGAGAGACTCTAATACACATGAGCAACTTGATTTTCTCCAGCATCATAATAGTTGGAGATTTTAACACTCCTTTGGCAGTGTTGGATCTATCCTCCAAAAAGAAGCTAAGCAAAGAAATTTTAGACTTAAACTTAACCATTCAACAGTTGGTTTTAACAGACATCTACAGAACATTTCATCCTAACAAAACTGAATAAACATTCTTCTCATCAGCCCACAGAACATACTCCAAAATTGATCACATCTTAGGTCATAAGTCTAATCTCAGCAAATTTAAAAGAATAGAAATTATTCCTTGCATTTTTTTCAGACCATTGTGAAATAAAAGTTGAACTCAATAACAACAGGAATCTGCAAAGTCATACAAAAACATGGAAACTAAATAACCTTATGCTGAATGATAGCTGGGTCATAGACAAGATTAAGAAGGAAATTACCAAATTTTTGGAACAAAACGACAATGAAGACACAAATTATCAGAACCTTTGGGATGCTGCAAAGGCAGTCCTAAGAGGGAAATTTATAGCACTGCAAGCCTTCCTCAAGAGAACGGAAAGAGAGGAAGTTAAGAACTTAATGGGACATCTCAAACAACTGGAAAAGGAAGAACTTTCCAACCCCAAACCCAGCAGAAGAAAAGAAATAACCAAAATTCAAGCAGAATTAAATGAAATTGAAAACAAAAAAATTATACAACAGATCAATAAATCAAAAAGTTGGTTTTTTGGAAAGGTCAATAAAATAATAAACCTTTGGCTAACCTAACCAAGAAAAAAAGAGTAAAATCTCTAATTTCATCAATCAGAAATGGTAATGATAAAATAACAAGAGACTCCTCAGAAATTCAACAAATCCTTAATGAATATTATAAGAAATTTTATTCTCAGAAATATGAAAATCTGAAGGAAATTGACTAATACTTGGAAGCACACCACCTTCCAAGACTTAGCCAGAATCAAGTGGAAATGTTGAACAGGCCTATATTGAGTTCTGAAATAGCATCAACTATACAAAATCTCCCTAAAAAGAAAAGCCTGGGACCAGATGGCTTCACATCAGAATTCTACCAAACTTTTAAAGAGGAACCAGTACCTATATTACTCAACCTTTCCCAAAATATAGAAAAAGAAGGCATAGTACCCAACACATTCTATGAAGCAAACATCACCTTGATTCCCCAAACCAGGAAAAGACCCAACAAGAAAAGAAAATTATAGACCAATATCACTAATGAATATTGATGCAAAAATATTCAACAAGATCCTAACAAACAGAATCCAGCAACACATCAAATTATACA